>JAJEJH010000478.1:370913-410728 GCA_026122585.1 Anacardium occidentale
ATGACATGGAATGTATATGCTGATGTCATGTGTATGCTGAAAACTGTAAAACTCGCCCTCAGGCTTGTTTTTCTAAAAAACTGTCTTTTCTGAAACTGTTTCTGATAATAAAACTATGATCCGAAGATCCTGAATATATACGTATAGTATATACTGAAATCTGTATCAGAAAATACTGTATCTGAAAATCTGCTGTGCTGGCCAGACTGATGAATACAGGGATTCGGCACCCTGGCCGTGTGAGTTCAAGTCCTACTGAATCTACTAATGCACAACCAGCACTCTCTATTGAGCTTGGTCAGTGACCACGTCCTCTCTGGCGGACGCTGGTTTCCCTCTCTAGCGGGTGTGCGAACTCACAGGTGCCCTCTCGTATTCACCCCTATCTGATATATGAGAAATCATATATATATATATATATATCTGAAAATCATGCTGTTGGATCCTTGGATCCAGTCTGAAAATATCTGATATGGCATGTCGTGCTAATGCTGATAATCATGCATGAAATGCTGATTTATTAGCTGATTACTGAGTTCTGTGTGCTTAGAACTGGCTTAGAGTGGCTTAATTAGCTTTTAATCTCTTTTCTCTGATTTTATGAAGGTGCACGGGCGTGTGTTCTGGCGTGCACGGGCGTGCGGCACAACACACGGGACCGTGTGCTGGCCGTGTCCCTGGGCGTGCGTGCTTCTGGAATATTTCAAGCAAAACTGGGTAAGGCACACGGGCGTGTGGGACAACACACGGGCGTGTAACCAGGGGCACACGGGCGTGTCTCCCACCCAGCACGGGCGTGTGGCTACCTTCCTCTTCTTCCCGTGTTTCAGCCAACACGGGCGTGTGGAATTGGGGAGAAAGCACACGGGCGTGTGCACTCGGGCACACGGGCGTGTGTCTGGGTTCTCAGACGCACACGGTCAGCATGCACGGTCGTGTCCCATGCAGAAAAGAAGACGCACGGGCGTGCTTCAGGGACGCACGGTCGTGTGCTCGACCCAGAAACTGCAGATGGTGTCTGGAAATCCAGAAATTCCCACACCAACACATCCACACTCAAAACTAACACACATACAAGCTCTAAACTGCTGTTAACATGCCCATAAACATCATTTCATCAACTCAAACACGCCAATCATCATAACTGAAGCATATATTATCTGAAAATAGTATATACGCATGGAAATCATGGAAACCACTCAATCATGGCATCATCCATCAAATCACAGCTCAAACATGCTGGAAATAACTCAAACAAGCACACATCAAGTTCACATAAGCTGGAAACATCAAAGCATGTTCTGAACTCAGCGAAGGAGGTAAGGAAAACACTTACCTCGCGACATGGGGGCTTTATCTCTCCTTCTGGAAGGCTCTGGATCTCTAATCTGAAGCTGAGCTGCTGGGGGATCTATCTCTGGAACACTAGGGTTCACTGGAGCTGAGGAAGAAGAAGAGAAACTAAGCTGGGAGCTGAACTGCGCGACTGAAACTGAAAATAAAACTTATAAATCAAGCTGGGGCAGACACACGGTCGTGTGTCTAAGGCACACGGTCGTGTGTGGTGGAAAATGGCCATTTCCACCCCCACATGCGCAGAAACTCAAACTAAGCCCCAAAGGACTTCTAAAAGGCTCTTCTACCCCCCCAAAACTCTCAAAAATGACAATTCTACCCCTTGGGTCATTACACACCCAAAGCACATAACCATGTGTCTTAACAAATTTGTGTCAAACAGTGTACAAACAGCTCTTAACAAATTTAACTTATGTCTAATGGCTCATTTCCTTTTCCACCAATCAAAAACATATGTAGAGGAGTAAATTTAAGTGGAAAAGGATTGGAGATCAAAAATTGCAACAAGCTTATATTCTTATTCTCACTTTATATCTCTAAAGCTCATTAATTCATATTTTTATAAAGACATTTTACTTGTAAATTTTCATTTTCAATCTCTTGTGGGACAAAAACTTGGAAAAAATTAAATGGCACAATCTTGAGTCAACTAGTATAAATTTGAAAGAATTCAAGTCAAAATTTCAAGTCAATTGCTTAAAGAAGTTGACGTAAGAGGCTTAAAATGAAAAAGTCTAAACCATTCTAAAAGTTAAATAAGTCATAGGCTCAATTATTTGATCTAAAAAATTTAGTTTTAAGTCGAACAAAATTTAAATCTTAGGCAAGCTTGAACGAAAAATTATTTATTAAGTTATCAAACTTCAACTTGAATAGAGGTTGTTCAAGCAAAAATTGGTAGACCTAAAAATTTATTATATGAATGAATATATTTATTAAATTTTCAAACTTATAAAGTATTATAATAGTGTTTTTATAATTTTTTTAAAGTTATATAGCAGATTATAAATAATCCCGAAATCTGATTGAAACTCGAAAAACTTTAATAAACTGGGTTTAAATAAAAATTTTAAGGTTCAAAAAGGCAAAACTAAATCTTATACCCAATTTTTTTTTTAGAAATGGACCTGAAAAAATCAAACCTGGTTTAGTAGGCTTAACATACAACCCTTAGTCTTGCATCTTTTTTCTAAAAATGCCTTTCAATTGATGAAATAATAATTTAGAAAGATAATATTATTTTTAAAATAAATATAAAATGCAAAATTTTATTTTTATGCATGTCAGAAAATAAAATGGCCTTGAAAAATCAACAAAAAAGTGTTTATCATGACCTTTAGTTCAGGTTTCATTTTATTTTGTACGAAATAGAATTAGATAGCCCTCAAGGGTTGTTGAGATGGTAAAGTGGGTGTGTTTCTTGATGGGTCACTGATTGGAAGTTATAAGTTCAAGCCCTTACTTCGCTATACAAAGATTAGACTTTGGTTTAAGCGGTTAATGAAATGGTTAATGAATAATAAATATATGATAGTGGTGATTTTTATTTAGAGAGAAATGGTTAATGAAATGAGCGAGGATGCGGATGCAGTGTCTGCTTATCGCACAATAATGAATTTCAATTTAATCTAAGAACTTTGATGATTGTTGGCCGCTTAAACTTTGACACATACACAAACAACACCTCTTTGTCATCATTAATAAATAAATAAAGGTGAAAGGACATATTCCCACCCAATGGTGCTTTTTTTAAATAAAATTCCTCCTCTCAACAATACACTAGGAAGAATTTTTACCAACGTTACTTTAAGTCTTTAGTGGCATTTTTAAATGTTATTAAAATTTTTATCGGTATTTACTCAAATGTTATTAAAATATGTATTAATATAACATTTATCGATGTTTATAAAAAAATATTGGTATATATCATCAAAAATATTGTTAAAAAACAAATTTTTATTAACGTTTTTTATAATTTTTAGTAGTATTTTTAAAAGTTGATAAAACCATTTTTACTTCCAAAAATGTTTTCCTACCATTGTTTACACAAAAATTATCAATAATATTTTTACTTTTAACGGCGTTTTAATATTTTCACAAATATTTTTTAATTACTTTTATTGATATTTTTTATAACTTTTAGTGATATTTTTATACTTATAAAACACTTTTAAATTATGTTTTTAACAATGTTTTTTTCTCTTTTTATTGACTTTTTTTATAACTTTTAATGACATTTTCATACTTTTATCAGTGCTTTTGAATGATTTTTATCAGCATTTTTATGACTTTTAATGACACTTTTTTTTTTGTTTACTTTTACCAATTTTTTTTATGATTTTTAACATCTTTTGTTTTTTATCGACTTTTTTCATTTTTTATTTTATTTTTATCGATTTTTGTTATTAAATATACTATCATTTATCTTCATACATTTTAATATTAATTAAAATATATTCTTGTCTGTATTAATTTAATATTTTTTGTAATTGATTATTTCTTGTATAAATTGAAAAATCTTTCAATCCAAATGTACAAAATACAAATATAGCTCAATAATTCATGTATATCATTAAAAAATAAATATTCATTATAATTCTACAATATTTAAAATGAACTAACATAATAAGTACTTATGTACAATGTTCAATATTAAGCACATATACATTCTACAGACTCAGAACTATTATTAACATACCTATTCTAGATCAATACATTAGAAACCAAATTTACAAGTCCGTACGAATTCTACTTCTTTGATAGCTAGGAGTATAAGGCTCTTCAAATGTAAAAATGCCAGTAGCTTCTCGAGGCAATTAAACAATAGTTGAACATAAGACCAAAGCTATTAAGGCCACTAGACTTTGTTTAGAAAAAAAAAAAAAAAAAAAGAGAACTTTAGAAAATTATCTTAGAAAAAAGTCATGCTAATGAAGAAAGAACAAAAAGTAGAAATACAACAATAACAAATAAGTGTCAGTACCACCAATATGAGCTATGGTGTGCTTCTGTTCAAATATACAAAGAAATTAACTTATGTTGCTACAGCATTGTGCATGAACCTTATTTGTTCACATACATCTTCTAATTTTTGCAATAACCACAAATCCAATTAGAGAGAATGCTAATTAATACAAATCCAATTAATACAGTTTATGTCATATAATTAATACAAATCCAATTAATACAAATCCCACTATAGATACAGTGGTCAAGCAAACAACCATTCCCACAGCCAGACCAAAGAAAGATACCATGCAAAGAATTGAATTGCTGACCAAAGCATTCCCACAGCCACTGTAGATATATGAATGATGTACATTTGTGCAAACAAGCCCTGCTAAAAGTGTTTCCATTGAAACGATAGAGTTATGATTCATTTTATTTCCTGTAATCAATGATGCCAAACATGAGGTAAGTTTAAGCTCATAAGAAAGATACCATGCAAAGAATTGAATTGCTGATCCAATTTGCAGACATATGACCAAAGAGAGTGGTCAAGCAAACAACCATTCCCACAGCTAAACATGAGTGTCTGAACCTGTCAAATGGAACAAATAATTTCAAATATATGATGTATCAATAAAAAAGTTTAGATAAAACTTAGCAAAACAAGAATGAAAAAGAGCAGAACACTTGTTACAGAAACAAAAAAAAAAAAAAAAACCCCAGTGTCTGTTTTACATCCTACTTAAACCTTGAAATTCTTCATATTGATTCTCAATTAATAAGACTAAATGGAAATTTGATAAGTTCAAATATCACGGTCCATGAGGAATTGACAACCTAAAAAGACTTGTTAAGTCCTAGTTGGTATTTTAATTTTTGACTTCCAAATAAAATATAAATACCATTAAAAACAGGAGAAAGTGGATAAAGTATGGAAATGATCCACAAACTCATCCCTTGTCTAATCATTAACAGAAGCGAACTCAATATAAACAAGAAAAACAACAATCCCCAAATCAGAACAAGCAAAAAAAAAAAAAACCAAAAAAGGTTTGAGAGAAGACTACCGAAGACTGAGCTGAGAAAAACATATGATACTAATTAACAACTTAAAAGCAATCAGTAAAGAAGGAAAAACAAAGGCATCACACCTAATAAGGAGAAAAGAAATGGAAAATTAAAAAAAAAAAAAAAAAAAAGGGAATCTTCTAATTTAAGCTGCTACAAATTTCCTTCTATTTTTCTCAGTCACAATGTAGAGTCTGCTAGTTAGATTTGACCAGCAAAAGACACATTTTGCTCATTGCTTACCCGTAGCACGTAAGGCATCATGAAGTTGGTGTCACATGCTGATGATACAGTCTGCCATTGCCTTCAACTCAATAGTTCATTCATTGTAGAGGTTCCTGAGGAAGCAGCAAAAACATAATAAGGAAACATTTTGAGAAAGCATGATATCCAATACCCCCAACTCCCTTTTGTTTGATCAGTATGCCTTCTGCCATCTTTCATTTAATAGAATACGTTTTTCCATTCACACAATCATTTTTCAACTTAAGTCAGGTGTTAAGACTTTTGAATGATTACCTGTCCCTCAGGATAGCAGCAACAATAGATGCACCATAAATGGGAGGGTTTGAATACATGGGCCTGATCACAAGCTTCAGCTGGCTTTCAACCTTGCCTGCTACATCAGCTGTTTTGCAGCCTACAAGAAGATACAAGTTTATAAACGCTTAACATTTGGGGATAGTTAAAGATGAGGATATAAATAGATCTTGTCCCCTAGCAAAATCACCCAGTTTCAATGGATTAAATAGAGCCTGACGTCTCCATTGAAAGATGGGAATTATGATGCATTTTAAAGAAGCTCAATCATTCAGGTCCAACAAAGTTATGAGCATTTACCATATAATATGTCTTACAATGCTTAGGGCACTAACACGTTCCCCATAGAGCCCCATGTCCTTGCATAACTTTGCGCCCCAAGGCATTCACCACCCTCAGCGACAAACATGTGAACTGACCGTGCATCTGCATCCAGACTTCCACTAGCAACACCCTATTGTTAAAAAAAACAAATTAGTTCCACTGCAGTTGGTGCTGAACAGATATTATTCATCAGTTCAGGCCTAGAAGAAATTCAAGTTTTGGTTTCTTCCTTCCTACTCAACTTGAATCAAATTGTAATTAACGGATATTATTCAGCTTTAATCACAACTATAATTAACAGATAGAAGAGAAATGAAACAGATATGAAAAGAGGATGGAGCAATAGAATTTCGTACTTGGAAATCTAACTAATAAAGCTCCGATTACGATTCCACTCCGAATTCTGAACTCGCAGTCGCTGTTCCTCATACTTTGTAAAACAAGACACGGTTTTGAGGGGAAGAAGAAGGAGAATGGTAAAAAAGCGGAGGAAGTTGCGAGAGGAGAGCAAAGGAAAATGAAATGTCCCCACTTCAGTTTCTAGAAATCCCCTCCCGTTCTTTCAGATGACAGAAATCGTCTTCAATTCTGATTGAAAATGTGGCGCGATAAAATAAAAAATATAAGCAAGAATTTGCTGCATTTTAAGCCAAACAGGAGGACTTTTAATGGCGTTTTTCTGATATTTTTAGTAACGTTTGACAAAATGCTGTTACAAAGGAGTAAAAGAAACTTTTAAACTTTTAATGGTATTTTTTTATATTTTTAATAGTATTTTTATTAAATATTTAATAATTAATAATTAAATATTAACAAGAAAAAGATACTTTTATCTTTTAATAAAAATTTTGAAAAAATAATAAAATACTTTTATAAAATAATATTAAAACAAATTATAAAAAAATTATTAAAATTATTAAAATTAAAAATTAAAAAAATGACAATCATATCAACAACAATAATATCATTTTTTTTTTTTTTTTAATTTTTAATTTTTATATTTTTAATTTGTTATATTTTATATTTTAAATTTAAATATTAAATTATATTTTTATTATAATTTTTTATTTTCTCTGATGAGATTATTTTAATTATTTTATCAAAAATATTAAATAAATTAAATTAAAAAGTGAATAAATAAATTATTAGATTTTAAAAAAATTTAAAAGGTAAAATTTTTTCTTTAAGAAAATACTTGGGTGGAAAGAAGTCCTTTGGCCTGAATTAAATTATTTGTTAGTCAAAGTAGATACCTTCGCCCATGTTCCAACATTATTGATAAAATCATATAATATTATGTTTTACAATGTTCATTGTAAAATACTGGCCAAAGGACTTGATCCCCAAGATTTTTCTAAATGTCAATTTTTTATCTATCAAGTTTTAAAAATTCAAACACATAATTATTAAGTGTTTTTCCATTCAATTTTATTAAATTTTTATGAAATAATTAAAATATATTTAATCAAAAATTATATAAAATAATAATATTATTATTAAATTATTAAAATAATATTAAAGATAAATAAAAACAATTTTTAAAAAATTATTAACAAAAAATCGAATCAAGTATCAAAATGATAATTTAATTCACAGAACAACCAAATCTAACCACATTATACTCACGGGGCAGTTAAACTGATCACTTCTTGAATCAAATTATCATTTCAACCACCTAATTCAATTTTTGGTAGCTCTGCTTTTTATTTTTTATTTTAGTTATTTTGTAAAACTTATTTTTAATTATTTTATAAATTTTATTATTTTTAAAAGTTATATTATTTTTATTTTTATTTTTATATTTTTTATTATTTAAAAAAATTTTCAATTAAGAAAATAAAAATACACTATAACCATTAATATTTAACTATTTATTAAAACTGATACAGCAAATTTATCTATAAAATTTTCACTACTGAAATTACACACAAATTATGAAGTTCATATCCTATTTCTGTTCACAAACAGAAAAGAAAAGTTCACACCTACATCTTTCAATCAAATTAAATTCAGAGAAAAGAATGGTAATTAAACTAGACTATCTTTCACAATCATAGCCTTAACTTCTTCGTTTCATCTCTATCTTCTTCAATATCTCCTACTTTATCACCATCCACTTTTTCCGAAATCTCGTTTTGATCAGACCCATGTTTAAACGCGCGAAAAGTGCCTTTCAATCCGGTTATCCACCTGAGAGCAAAATTATTCTTCATTCTTGGGGTCCCACTATGTGAACCCTCAAACGATGAAGACCCCAATGCTTCTTTCTCTTCTCTGCCACCACTAAACCTAATATTCAAAGAAGAAACTGATCCTCTTTCTCCTCGTTCAATCTTAATATTCTCTCTCACATGATGGAAACTTGCAGATCTACCTGACCCTATAACACATCTTTCTTTCTCTGCACCCTCAACCAAAAGCTTATGCATCACATTCACGTCACTTTTTTCCTTCTCGGTCTCAGTCAACAGCCTCTTCATCCCATTAAGCTCCTTTTCCAGGTTTTGGATACGGGAGCTTGTAGCTTTCATTGCAGCCTTGAGTTGAGCTGCTTCGCGAAGAGCTTCGTCACGTTGGAGGATTGCTCCTAGCGTTATGGGGTCTCTAGAGTACTGATGATGCTGCTGAGAATTGTGATTCCATGATGCTGAAATGACAGAGCGGCGTGTATTGAGCTGCTCAGCCAGCATGGCTCGGACTATGAACCGAAGTGGCATTCTAGGGTTTTGTACTGCGTGTAAGAGGAGATGAGGTAAGAGCTTGTTACAGTCTATATGACAACATAAATGGTTTTTCTGTTCCTCAGTTATCTTGCCACTGTTTTCCTGAACAAACAAGTAATCAAATAAGCATGAGATTTGTGAAGGAAGGACTCAATTTCTTCATAATATTTTCCTTTTCCTTCCGGCCACCATGACCCAACAACTGTAAATGCTAAAGAGAAATACGAGAATAAGAAACAACTCAAGCTTTCATCTCCTACCTTGAGATAAAGATCGACGATTTCGTACAGAACGTCGTGTCTCCTCCAACGTAGGCTCATGGACTGGGCTACAATTTCGAAATCCTCGGCGCGCAACGTTACAACGTCGTGCAACAAGTTAACCAGATTATAACCCTCGTCTGTCAAACTTAACGCTTCAATGCATCTGCTCACAAGAAACGCCGTCGTTTCCGCTTCCGGGAGTAAATTTAAACAAGAACGGAAAACAATCAACGCGTACTCTCGGTTAATGGTAACGACTTGACCGAAGTACGCTTCCGTTATCTCCTTTACGTCCTCATCATCGTCGTAAGTCTTCGTCATTTGGAGCAATTCCGCGGCTGTTCTTAGAGCGGCAACGTTGAACGGCGTCATCACGAGGTGGGCGCCGTAACAAAAATCAGCTATGAGAGAGAAAGTTTGAGCAGTTATGTTTAACGGTGGAGAGAGACTTAACTCGGAGAGGTCCGTTAGTTGCCGTTTTAAATAGAGGCTCCGTGATGTCAGGGGATCCTATGAGAATAAAATTAAAATGCATTGACTTAAAAAAAAAATCGTTTTTATTATTGGAGAAAAAATGTATTTTCAATAATTAAAAATTCATTTTAATGATACAAAATACTGTCGCCATGAACAAAACGAAAATTGAAAATTGAAAATTGGTGAGTCGGCGGCATACCTTGTGAAGATGGAAACTCGTGCGTTGAACTCGTATCAACACATCTGTCTTCCGCCGCTTCGCCAGTGACCTGATTCAAATAAAATAATGAAATGGCACCAAGAAAATATAAACTAATTCCAGATTTACAAAAATTCTTTATAAATCAGTTACAGGAAGGAAGACAAATTGACCAAATTTGAAGTTGCAGAAGAATATCTGTGATCACAAAGGTAAAGAAATAAGAACTTACCAGGCCTCAACTCTAGAACGAAGAGTTGCCGGAGAAAAGCTTGGAGATGGAGATGGAGAAGGAGTTGAGCTACAGCTGGAGTAGTCATGTTCCTCTTGTTCATAGATAGTCTCTACCACGCCTAGATTTCCCCAACGCTTCATTTTTTCTCAAAATTTTCCGCACTTTCACCTTCTCTTCTTCGAATTCAAAGCCTTTGTGAATAGCGTTGGGAATGGCAATTACCATTAGGGTTTTTCAGAAGAGGAGGCTTCCACCAGCTGTGTATTTATGGTGCATGTGATGACTCATAAATGCTCTTGCTTGCTTAAATCGAATATGGTGTGGATCCTGACCAAAATTCTATTTGGTTGGACTACATATAAGAACTCTGACTTAAATTAGGCTAAAATACTTATTCCCACACATAGTTTGAGGTAGCAACATTTTTCACGCGCCAGGTTTCAAAATCCAAATCTTCCACCGTTAAACCAAATTTTATATTAAATTTAATAGTAAACAGTAACTATTCATGGGTAATTTTTTTATTTTAAGATTAAAATTTCATAAAATAATAAAATAAATTTATATAAATATAAAATTTTTAAAAAATATTTAAAAATATTTAAAAATTAAAAAAAGTAAAGCAATCATTACCTCTAGTGTCGGTAGCAGTAGCCGTCGATAACATAATCAGATGGTCATTTCCACCCACCTGGTTCTAGGGGACCAGAAAGTGTTGGCGGAAGCGGCTAGATCTGGCCACCTCTACCAGAATAAACAGTCGGAAACAGTCAGAAAGGGTTCGCCTTAGTCTTACCGATTGTTTTCGACCTTTTTTTCTAGTAAAAACAGTCAGATTTAGTCACATCCACCGAACAGGGAGGTTTGAAACCAAATGGTCAGAAAAGTTCACCTGACTCCATTATGGCAGCCACCGCCGTCGACATCGACGACAGTGGCTACTTTATTTTTAAAAATTTTAAAAAATTTTAAATATTTTTAAAATTATTTATATTTAAAAATTATTTTATAATTTTATTAAAAATTTTATTTTTAAAATGATATTTTAGCAATTTTATTATAAAAATAATAATAAAAATACCTCCAAATGTGAAAAACTGGGATTTTGAAACTTGACGGGTGGTAAAGTGCCGCCTCAAACTATGGGTGGGAATAAGTTCTTTGGCCTTTAAATTAAGAATAAGACGGGAATTTAATATTATATAGCTATTTATTATAATTTTTTTTTTTTTTCAAAATCTACCCATTTGACATTGATTTATAAATTTAATTTGACTTTACATGATATTAACTTAGTTAACGAAGACCGCAAAAATTTGTGTCAAGAATATAATTAAAATATATAAAATTTTAATTAAATTTAAATATTTTGATAACTAATTAATTTTATATTTATAAAATAAAATTTAATAAAAGAATAAAGACGATAATGATATTTATAACAGTGAACAAGTTCAAAAATTTTTTTTTTAAACATACTTACAAATTATAGGTTATACGGTACTCTTTTTTATTTTATTTAATTAATTAAAATTTATATTTATAAAATAAATTTTAGTTTGAGAGTAATAATAATAATAATGTTTATAATAAATATTTAATTTCAACAATACAATACTAATATTCAATTATTTATTAATCCACCTTCAATATTATATATTACAAGCAAATAAATAAATATTAAACATTATCATGCTCTTAATCGAAGGATTAGAAAAAAAATTAGTTTTATTGATATAATATAAATTAAACTAAATATTGAATAAATATTTTAATTAAAAATAAAAATTAATTTATGTAAAAAATTGATTTACACTTCAATATTGAAAATATAGTGAATGAAATTAGAATCACTTTCCATTTCATAAGACTAAAAATTTTTATTAAAATTAAAAATTTAACTCTTTACTATAAAGAAAGTTAGTATTTTGTTATCAACAAATTTTGTTTCATTTGTTTTTTTTATATAAACATTAATTGAGGTTTTAATTTAAATTTTAAAAAACAATGTTAAATTAAAAGATTTTTTTCAGAAAAAATTATATTTAATCATTAAAATAATTTTAAAAATCTATAAAATAATTTAAAATTTAAAAACATTATAAAAAAAATAAATTTTAGAAGGTCCATGACCCCTTGGGTCCTATGTAGGACCGTCCCTAAGGACAAGTCCATGTTTCTTTCATCTCCCCACCGAGTAGCTGACTCTTTACCATCACAATTTAATCTCCTGCTAATGACAAAGTTGATACGTTACATTTCCAGATATTAATACGGCCCTTAACATTAATTTAATTCACATTAATGGCCCTGCATCCGTTGTAACACACATTTACCCAGTTTTTATACAAGATAGGCCAAAAAAACATATTCCCACCTAAGGTTTTCTGAAAAAACAGATCTCACATTTTATTTTTTTAAAACTCAAATACTTATCTATAGATCAAAATCAATAATTAAATTTAAAAGTCAACGGTTAAAATTTAAAGATCAAAAAGATATTTTGCCTTTTTAGTAAAGAATTTTAAAAATAATAACATAAATTTTATAAAATAGTAAAAATAATAAAGTAATATTAAAATAAATTACAAAAATTATAAAATTAAAAATAAAAAAAATAAAAAACCAGCCACCACCGATAAACAAACCAAGAGGCCAAAAATTGTCTTCTAGTTCATGACTGCCCCGTTTGGAGGAGGAGGCTAGATCGGCCTCCTCCATTTTTGTGGAGACAATTGTCATCAAACGTGTTAGGGAACGACTGTAATTGGTCATCCTTGATCCTATTGATCATTTTTTGCCACGATCAATGATAGAGACAATTAAATCTAACCGTCTTCACAAAAAATGAAGAACGTTGATTTGGTCTCTTTTGTTAAACGGGATGATCAAATCTTGTCACCTTATAAATTGAAAGGCCATCGTTGTGAACCAAGGGTAATGCTGCCGACGGCAGTGGCTTCTTTTTTGTTTTTATTATATATTTTTAAAATTTTTATATTTTTAATTTAAATATTAAATTATATTTTTATTATATTTATTTTTTATAATAAGGGTAGTTTAATAATTTTACTAAAAATTAAAAAAAAATGAACGAAAAGTAATCAAAAGTAAGGCTAGATTCGAACCAAATATATTTGGATTCATTTTTAAATTCAGCTCGAACAAGCCCAAATTGAACTATACAAACACAAATCTGAACAGTAATTTTAAAAATCATTAAACACGAGCCTAAATCCGAACTATACGAACCCAAACTTAAATTAAAAAATTTTAATTATATTTTATTAATTATTTATATTAATTATAATTTTTAATAAATATAAATATGAATTATACGAACAAAATAAGAATACTAATACAAATACGAACCGACTAAGAATTGAATTATACGAATCGAATACGAGCACAAACTTTGTTATAAAAATATTCGGTAAACACGAATACGAACCCAAATCCAAACAGTATAAACAAGTCTAAAAATGAACATATGTTTGTTCGTATTCGGTTCGGCTTGAATCTAGCCCCAATCAAAAGGTGGGTGTTTGAGTTTGTCAAAGTTAGAGGGTGTGATATTGCCGTTTCAGCAAACTTGGCATGGGAATAAGTGCTTTTGCCTGCTGGATATGATTAAATTAATTGGATATGACGTAAAATTAGTATTTGACTAGAGATGTTTCCAAGCAAAAAATTTCTAGACAAGATTTTTAACTAGACACGTTTGGGGGTGGGCTGGTCCAGATAAAGTTCAGCTTGGCATAGTATTTATAGAAAATTTTTAAAAAATTAAATTTATTCAATATTGAATTTTTAAATTTTGTTTTATAATAAAAAAACATGAAAATTTATACTATGACGAAAAAACGAGGAAAAAAAAATTATTTATAACAAGTGCATTCAGTTTTAGAATCAATTTTACCAATATGCAGTAGTTCAAAACTTAAAACTTAACAGGTACTTGAGTTATTATTTATAATAAATAAAAAAAATTATTGGAACATATCTTTTAAATATAAGACTCTTACAATTCACATAAATTTCATATTTAATGAGTCTCATAATTAAAATATATATATATTCTTACAATTTTTTTCACCTATTATAAATAAATATTTACGTCTCTACTAAATTTCAAGTTATTAACTCTGTCATGTAAACGATATTGATTTTAGTTACTCACTTCATTCATTAAAAATAGTATTACTTACTTTCTTATCATAATTCAATTTTATAACATGTTTTCTTATATTATGAAATATCATTTTTTTAAAATTAATTAAAATAAATAAATATGTATGTCAATATATAGAAATAAGCGAATTGACTCGTTAAAGGTCTAATAAACACGACCTGCTAAAGGTCCACAAAACCTTGGGTCTTGTTTTAAGTCTTGTCGTTCAACTAGACTAACCTAATCTGTAAACATTGGTAATTGACAGATATAGACACAATCAAGTATGGTAAATAACACCAATACCGATCTGACATGGCTCAGCACAATCCACTACCATGTCTACTCGTAAGATATAAAGTGTTACAATACCTAGTTTTTAGGTTTAAAATATTGTATTTTCAAAATTCCACTCCTAGTTTTATAAAGTGATAGTTTGACAGTAACTTTTGTGAAAAATGGGCAATATCTAGCAATTGAGGTCAAGATCAACAAAAATAACAATAAAATATCAAATAACAAGAAAATATACTAATTTCCAATCATCCAACTCAATTGAAAAGTATAAAGATATTAATAAGTTAACAAAATTAGTTGATATAGTATTTTTCAAAATTGCAAAACCGTATATGTCATGCGAAACCTGTTTTCTATTAAAATGTTGAAGAACAAGCTAAAAAAGTAACCAATTGTCAGTTGCTTAAAGTGTATTCAGACAAAGATGGAGTCCAATTATTGACTTGAGTTCAATTGCCAATTTGGCTCATTTGTGCTGAAATGAATGATTATGGGTTGAACTCAAACTTAAGTCATGATATGCTCAATTCAACAAGTTCATGAGTTAAAAAATTCACTTTTAATTCTCGTCAAATTTAGACCTAAAGTTGAGCTTGAACCTTCCTCTACTTGGAATTTCTTCCTCTTTGGCTCTTATTTGTCCTCCAATTTTCTTTTCTTTTTCTTTTTTTTTTCTATTTTACAAACAAAGCATCATTATGATGTACGAGAAAACAATATTGATATTGCTAAAATAACTAGAACCTCAATATTAGTGTCAACATTATAGGGATCAAAGAGCACTTTAGATTTAAAAAACTCAACTAAGTACACGTCTTCATCATTTGACAACACCATGGAAGAAAGATTGAAGACGAAGGAAACCAAAATTTGATATAGGGATATCATTAGTGGTGGCATGAAGATATTGGTAAGCTACAATACATAACTTATGTGAACTGAGCTTTAGCATCACTCTCCATGTCGAGCTCAAGTCAAGCTCATATCCTTCAAAATTCATCAAACTCAAGACTAGGTTTAAGCTTCAGTAAGTTGCAGTTCAAACTTAATTTGACTTGAATTTACCCATATCACCAACAAATCAATTTTATAGTGGTAACAAAAAGACTACTACATCATGGTTTTGTCATAAATCACTCATTTTATTTTTTTTTAGAGTGAATTATATTTTCCCACTTAAAGTTTGGCCCAAAGACAATTTTTTATCCTTAATGACATAAATAATATTTTATCACCTAAAACCAAACTTTGTTAATTGAAAAACAACCTGTCGTAATATTAGAAAGTTAAATTATCATATTATCTATAATTTATTTCATTTTTTAAAATTATTATATCACTTTAAATTTACAAAAAGAAAAAAAAAATTTAAATATCGAACTTCCTTAAAGACCCTTTTCTTTCCAAATCTTGTCATCCTCACTCTCTCCCTTGTCCAAACCACCTCTTCACTATCTTAACTATGTTGTTGCCACAACTTTCTTCTTCTTCTTCTTCCTCCACTATCTTTCACCGCTTCGATAACCATAATTGATTCCCACCATAGCCTTGTTGGCTTTCCTCACCATCTGTCACCACCATGGCAAGTCTAACCAATCCCCATTACTATCGTTGTCTTCTTCTAATTTCCCCACCATCTTTCACTATTCTGTCATACATGAAGTCGCCCCTTACCAATGTTGTTTTCTTCATATTCTTCTCGTACCATTTGTCACCTCTACATTGTCTTTTTCTCACCAATTTCAACATGTTTTGATGGATATTCAATTAAGTTTATACAAGTTTTGGTGACCATCTAATAATTTTCGAAGAGTTTTGATAATCATTCTATCAACTTAGACGAATTACTTGTTCCTTATCTCCACTATCATAATTTAAACTATTTTATAATTTTTTTTCTAGTTATTATTATTATTGAATTGAAATGTTTGTGTACTGTCCTCACCCTCACCACTTAATTACAATCATGCCTCTTCTCCCCCTTAAAGATTATCAAATGAAATGAGCAACATACTGCTCAGTCCAGCCTCTCCACCCAGTACCCCATCTGCACCCATTGGTGTAAGTTGCAGTAATGGCTTTGCACAATCATTTCACTTGTTATTGTGCTTGTAACAATTATTTAATGGAGGACTTATTCCATATTTTATTTGATTACTTAATTAACATTATACCTTAACAAATTGGTGAACCATGATTTAATGTTGATTGGGCCTTCTGATGGGCTTATTTTGGCAGCCCTGCCCAATCCTAAGCCTGTTACCACCTCAAAACCCTAGCGTCCCCAATCTTCCTCAATTTTAACACCTATATAAATCACCACAAACCCTTTTCTTCGCTCCCTGCCAGAGCCGCTTCTTTTCAATTTTCCATTCGCAGCACCAGGTGAGCCCTAGCGTCGGCAGCAGTCATGAAGTACAATCCCAGGGTATCCTCCTCCCGCCGCAAGAACCGGAAGGCACACTTCACCGCTCCGTCAAGCGTGCGTCGTGTCATTATGAGCGCCCCGCTCTCCACCGATCTCCGCCAGAAGTACAACGTTCGATCTATGCCTGTCCGTAAGGACGACGAGGTTCAGGTTGTCCGTGGAACCTACAAGGGCCGCGAGGGCAAAGTTGTCCAAGTCTACAGGCGCAAATGGGTGATCCACATCGAGCGCATCACCCGCGAGAAAGTTAGCGGGACAACAGTGAACGTTGGGATCAACCCTTCAAAGGTCGTCATCACGAAACTCAGACTGGACAAGGACCGCAAGTCCTTGCTGGACCGCAAGGCCAAGGGTCGCGCTGCGGCTGACAAGGAGAAAGGAACCAAGTTTACCCCTGAAGATATTATGCAGAGCGTTGACTGATCATCATTTATTTCAGGGAAGATGTTTTTTATCACTAAATCATACATTTTTTTCCTCATTTTAGAATGTTTTGGAACTGTTGTTATTAAGATATTTCATAGTTTTATTATCATGTCGACCTGATTGAGGATTTTTATGCTTTAGTTGTTTAATTCTATATTTTGAATTTCTCTCTATTATTTTTGCAGCGTTTGTTGTTTATATGCTGAAATGCTGTAATTCTGAAGCATCATTGGTTTCGCAATTCATAATGCTTTTACCTAACAAAGGGTTGCTAGCTAGTTCTTATGACATTGTTTAGGATATCTGAAAGCTTAGAACTTTTTACCAGTTTGCTCATATGCCATTGAATTTATATGATATCTATATAGACTGCGTAATACCATTACCATTATGATGGAGAAAACATAGACTTGTTAGGGCTGTTTTGAGATTGATGCTGATGTGTTTTAAGATTGACTGTGCTAAGTTTTAGACCTGGAATCCTTGTTTTTTGCCTCTAATGGAGGTTTGGTGGCTAGTTTGGATTGTTAGAAGTGGTTTGATTTCAAGAAGCTTGCATACATTTTTGGTTTATTCTGAAATGAATTCGCAATGGATAAGTTTTAGTCCCTGGTCAGTTCTTCCTCATCAAAATTTATTGATGGTGTATTATTGTATTATGATGGCATTAACCTCATCTGAATCAGGTTATTATTTGGAATTTTCATTTTCATTAACCTCATCTGAATCAGGTTATTAATGTAAGTATTTTTTTATACACTACGATCTAAAAGTGATTTAGTTGTACAGGTATTTCTTGTACACTATACAATTTTTTCAATCTAGAAATGATCTAGTTTATGAAAGTTAACCATTGAAGCAGCAATATGGGGTTGTTAATAGCAGTTCTTAAGGGGTTTTAATAAAATTTATATATTTGCTCATAAAATTGCTTCAAGTTCAATTAGTAATTAAGAGCATTTTTGGCACAAAAACCTTATACATAACACAAGATCTCTACAATCTAGAAATAATTTAGATAAATCATTTATTTAAACTTTTATTAATTTTACCAACATTTTTTTGTAAAACCACAAAAAGACTCATATGAAGACAGTTTAATATAAAAAACATGAATACTAAAATTGATGGTGTTTAATATTTTTTTTTGTATTTTTTAATTTAAATTAGGATGGGTAAGATTTAGAGTAAAATTTTGAATGTAGTAAATGAATCTTAAAGTTGAGAGAATTAAATAAAAACAAATGAATGAAAAGAAAAAGTCTTTTTCTCTTTTATTTTTATTTTTAACACAAAGGAAATAGTATTAACTAGATTTGGGATTTATATAATAAAGTTTTAGAATCAATTAAAACAACCCACCCTTAGTTTTCTATATTTTTTATCAACTTCTCATACTTATAAAATAAAAATCATTTAGGATGTGCTTGGTTTAAATGTTTTTTTATTATAAAAAATAAAATATTATGTTAAATAAACATTATTGGATATAAATTAATATGATATTTGAAAAAAATTAATATCATTAAATAATTATTTTATTTGATTATTAATAATAAAAAATAAAAAAATATTATTTTATTTAAAATATCATGAAAAGATTATTGGTTATAAATTAGTATTGTATTTAGATAAAAGTCAATAACCTCAATAATTTATAAGATAATATTTATATCATTAACTTATTGTTTTATAAAGTGTAATTTTTATTTTTTAAATTACTAAGAAAATATTGAAATTTTAAATTTTTTAGAAACATCTTAAACTTTTTTAGATTTAAAAAACCCTTAAAAATTCAATTAACATTATTAAGATTTTCAAAATTTACAATTTACTTAAAACATATGAATATATAACATTTACATTTATTGATTTAATTTGTGTTATTTTATAGAGAATAATTGTTATTTTTATTAAAATTTTTAAAAGCACTCCCAAACTTTTCTTAAATTTTAACTAATACACCCTTAAATTTTGTAAAATTTATAATTTATCTTCAAACGTATAATTATATAACATTTTCACTTGTAATTTGTTTTGTTTTAAAAAATGTAATTATTATATTTAAAATTATTAGAAACATTTTAAAAATAACAGTAATTCTGTCAACAAATTTTAATAGTGAGGTGATGTTTGATTAAAAGTAATAAAATATTATTCTAGTAACTTATTTTCTTATTAATGACATTAAGATGTTTTAGTTTGTAAGTAATAAAAGATTTTGGTAATCTTTCATCACCAACGATGATAGTCAGATAATTTAATTATGACATTTATCTTAGGTATTAAAATATTACTAAAATAATATTAATTTTTTTATAAATTAATTTATATTTATTAAATTTTTGGGGATAATTATTATTTTTTAAATATATCTTTAATCGTTTTAAAAAATAACAATTATACTCTTAAAAATGATAATTTTAAGGTAAATTATAAGTTTTCAAAATTTTAAATAAGTTAATGAAAATTTAAAGGGTTTTTTGTAATTTAAAAAAGTTTGAAGGTATTTTTAAAAATTTAAAATTTCAATAATGCCCCCAACAATTAAAAAATGACAATTACACTTCAAAAAACAAAATAAATTAAATTAATAAAATCATATATCCAGTGTAAATTACAAAATTTTGAAAAATTTTAAGGGTCTAAAGATATTTTAATAGGCTTTTTCTAAAAAAAATTTTGTGGATGTTTTTGAAATTTTTCAAATTTTATTATGTCTCAATAATTTAAAAATAACAATTTTACCCAAAACAAAATAAACTAAGGGTATAAATATAATGTAATAATATATTTGAGGTGATAAATAAATTTAAAAAATTTTGAAAATGTTAATGACATTCAAGGGGTTTTCTAATTTTTTTTTTTAAAAAATGGAATTCTTATTACATCAACTAAATATAATAATTATATATATACAGTGACAGTTATAGAAGTTTTTGTTAAAGGTCTAATTAAAATATAAAAGTTTTTAATTATATTTAAATATTTTTATAACAAGTAAAATTTATATTAATAAAATAAATTTCAGTTGTAAAATAAAGATAATAGTGATGTTCATAATAGTGAACAAACTCATATTTCTTTTTAAGACAGACTTACAAGTTATAAATAAATTTTAATTAAAGAATAGAGACAATAATAAATATAATATTAATAAATAACTAATTTCAACAAATACAATATTAATATTTAATTGCTTATTAATATACTTGTAACATCCTAAAATTAGATATGTCATTTTAGGTTGGAATTTGGGGTTAAAATTAATAATTTATGATAAAAATAGAGTTGAAAATGTTCAGGGGTGAAATAATCATTGTTTAGAGTTTGTGTGACATATACATGAATCCTATTAGGAGGTTTTTTTTATGTGAAATGTGGGAAAACGGAATTCTCCATTTTTCTTATATGCATGACCATGTGCCTTAGGAAGCACAATCGTGCATGTATGTTTTTTCAACCGTCTTACTTAGAGTCATGTTCATCTCCTTCTTACTTCCTTTTTCTTCTAAATTCTCCTTTTATTTTCAGAAAATCCTAACACTAGGAGAGAAAAAACAACATCAATAGATTTCCAATCCAGTTAGAGAGTGAGATTTTGATAGAAAGATAAGCTTGTTTAATCATGGCAAAAGGTAAGTGCTTCTTTGCCTTTTTCCTCTACTTCTCTTCTATGTGGTTGCTATTTGTTTGAGCTTTGATGATGATGATCACAACATGTTTATGATTTCTGTGATATGACTGAGTAAAAAAATGATGATATGAAAGGGATGATGATAAATTTGCCATTTAGAAACATGTTTTGTATGTATGTTTGTATATATGTGATTTTAAAGAGTTTTGGATGATTGATTGTGGAAATTAGTGTTATTGATGTGATAAATTTGTGCATATGAAATGTATTAAGTGTAAAATGTAATTGATGCACCACCAAACACAGATTGTGTAACTCATGCACGACCATGCGTCTAGGCATGCATGCCCATACGTCAAGTGAAAATCAGAAATAAAGCATAAAATAAAGCACAAAGCATAGAGAACATTACGCAGCATCCATATAACACTAACATAAGCAAAGATAAGAAGAAATTATATAACATAAGCATATCATAACATAACATGTTAAATTAGTGTTTTTAGAAAATGGATTCAAAAATCCAAATGCATGTTTTTTAAATAGAAAATTATGATGCTCCAGACATCATTTTAAAGGTGAATACGATATGGCACTATGGGTATGCATGATTGACAGTTTAGAGGTTCGCTAGCATCTGCAAAACGGGAAGACCTTTATATATGCTGGTCATCGTTAGTTTCAATTTTTCAGTTTTAGATATTAGTACCAGAATTATTGATTAGTTTTAGTTCAGATAAACCCCACTTGACCAAGATGTCAAATCCCTATATTCATTATCTGCACATTAGATTTTCATTTATAATATTTTTAGATATGCTTTTATTTCAAGATCTTCGGATTAATACAGATAATTGTTTTTAGAAAGTTAAGTCCAAAGGCAAAAAACATGTTTTCAGCATAATTCATATCATGACATGAAACAAAAACTCAAACCAATTAGCAAGTAAAGTATCAGTCACAATTTAATATACAACATGTTTATGCATGTATCTTGGTACAGTTTGTACATACATATATAGTACTTTTAAATGATGATATACAGTAGATTTTCAGTAGATCTATATATAATACAAAGTTTTCAATCCATCATTAAGTGATTCATGTTTTTCTACTTCCGTTGCGTTCTTTCAGTCAGTTTTGTGTAGGATTTCTGCTATACATATTAATAAAGGATTTCATCCACATATTAATATAATTTGTGACAATTATAAATATACCTAGGAACAGTAGTGTATACAGCGACGGGTCTTACACTGTCTTCAAAATTATATAATACAAACAATTAAATAAATATTAAACATTATCATGTTTCTATTTGATGGATTAGAGAAAATTAATTTTATTAATACAATATAAATAGAAACTCTAAATATTAAATAAATGTTTTAAATAAAAACAAAAATTAATTCATATAAAATCTAACCTAGACTTTAATATTAAAATATAGTGGACGTAATTTAAATCACTCTCTATTACATAAGGTAAAAAAATTCTATTGAAATTTAAAATTTGTTTTATTATGATAAATAAAGTCAGTATTTTGTTATTAAAAAACCTTTACTTTATCTTCTTTTACTATTTAATTTTTAGTATTTGTTTTTTAATATAAACACGAGATTGAAATTTATATTTAAATTTTATAAACATAATATTAGTTTAAAAGTTTTTTCAAAAAAATTCATAGGTTCAAAAATTAAAAAAATTTATCATATAACTTAAAATAAAAAATAATTAAAAAAACAATTAGGGGAACCACCCCTACACAGGCTGTTCCTCTATATATATGTATTAATTTTATGAAATATAATATTAATTTTCATCTAATAATCTTAAAAATAATTTATTAATCTTTCATTTTTACTAATAAAAGATTAGCGTACACCCTAATAATAAAATTAATATTATTTTGATAATCTTTAATATATAAATTAGATATGATAATCCAATTAACTCTTACAAACTAAACAAGATATAATAAATTACCAAAATAATTAAAATTATTTACATCCAAACCCACTTTTTGGACAATATAAAGTTTTAATGTTGATTAATTATTATCTTTGTCAAAAACTTGGGATTTGATTTGTATGTATTTAGCAAAGCCCCCTCCCCATCCAAGATTGGCCCCATTACCTTTTTACAAGTTAAGTTTCAAAACTGACAATTTTCCCCTTTATCCAATCACTTTTGTTCTATAGTAATTATAAGATTAATAATTATAAAATATAATTAGAATTTCAAAAAATCAATGATAAACTAGCTAGATATGAACTTGGTCGAATCACATCTAGGATATTGAGATTTGATCATAGTTATATTTGAAAAATATTATTTAACTAGATCAAACGTGCTCTCTTTCTTTGGACTAGACTCTGTTAGTCCTTCATTTGCTTTATTGGAGTCATAAAACACACTCCTTTGTCTTTAAAAGACCCCAAGAATAGATTAGACCTGCCCTAAAGCATAGATCAAACCAACAAACTTTACAAGAAACTCTAAAAACTCTAAATAGTTGTTTGAATAATGAATTACATTTATGTACCATTAGTGTTAATATTCGCATGTCGAGGACACTAAAAATAACTGATTAGTTATTTTTCAGTGGACATACCTAATATGAAAATTGCAATAATGATAATGTAATTTGAATGAAATCGTACTATTTAAATAAGATTGCACGTAAAACAGTATATGAGATTCATACTAAGGATGATGTAAATTGACTTGAATTATACCATTTGAAAATAATGCAGGTAAGATTTTGATTTTTCAATTGAAGATAGGGGCCTAAGTGATTAATTTTCAAATTGGTAAAAAAAAAAAAATAATAATAATTTGCTTGTATTTTTAAAGGTGCAAGTAATATTAATACTATGATATATTTATTTTGCTAATTGATAAAAACTAACCTTTGACTTGGCTTGTCAATTGAGCAGTAAGACAAGACTCATCATTTTAAAAAGAAAAATCAAACCAAAAAATATTTGGACTTGGGTGAATTTGAGTCAAAATACTTGTTCGATAAATTATTGAGCTCGAATTTGAACAATAAGATGACCAAAAATGATAGTATTTGTTAATTTATATTAAAATTACATTTAAGTAGTGTTTGTTAATTTGATTTATATATTAAACAAAATAAATTTAAAATAAATTTAAATGTTATGTATATAAGTGCAATAAAAACTGAATCTTTTTAATTTTTATTTTTTTATATATAATCAATGAGATTTTTAGATTTTTTCAAAGATCGTTTATATTCCAAATTTTAATTATTTTATATATAAATTTAATATCTGAATATTTTATATTTTAATTTTTGTTTTCGTAGACTCAAAAAAATTAGATATAAATTATAATGATAGTTTAAGACTATTTGATTTAATTTAATATGATATTTTTACAGGTTTTTAAATTGCTAATGTGTTTCTAAATTTTATAAAGTTATATGGACAAATCAAAAATACCTTTAAGGCTGATACAATTTGATAAATTAGGTTTGAACCAAAATTTTAAGACTCAAATGAATAGACTTAAAATTTGAGTCCAAAATTTTTTCAAACCCTAGTTTAAACAAACCAAATTAAGTTCAATAGACCTGTTGATAATTCGATGATATAGCACTTTTGCAAATACGAGTGATTCAAATTGAATTCAATTAGATTATCGACGACAACTTTCAAATTCAAAATCTGAAATACATAGAAGTGAAATATTTAGCGATGATATAATAATTAATTTGTCGATGTTGTATCAATACTATTTTTTTAAGGTAATTAGCAACCATGATCATTTAATTATTTGCTAATAATAAATTATTTTTTTGTAATAATTAAAATTTAATAATTATAGTCGTTATTAGTAAATAATTCAGTAAGTGTGGGTGCTATTTACTCATTCTCTCTCGGGAGATACGTTTGGGGAGGAAATTTGAAATTTAAGCATTCGAGGGCGGAAATTTAAGTTATCGAAACATTGGGTGGTGACAAAGAACTATAAAATCATCATTTCTCTTCGTCAGTGCCTCCTCACAGCACCACCGCCCACATATCGCTCCCGCTCTCTAATTAATCAACCATGAATAAGGGACCGGGCCTCTTCACTGATATTGGCAAGAAAGCCAGAGGTAATAATCGCCAGTCATTCTCTCTGTCGACTAATTTGAATTCGTTTTATGTTTTTCGCTAGTTGACTTATTTGGAATTATATCTGTGTCTTTGTGTATATATGTTGTAGATCTTTTGACGAAAGACTACAACACAGATCAGAAGCTTAGTATTTCCACTTCCAGCGAGTCCGGAGTGGTATGTTATGTAACACATCGTTTTATTGATTTAATGAGTAAATCTTTAATATTATGATTTGATTAGTTAACAGAGAAAAAGAAAGCTCTGTTCATATTCTTTTATTTGATGAATAAAATCATTGTGATTGGGTATAAATCTTTTATATGTATTTTTAGATGTTAGTAAATCACGAAAGCAGTGAAAAAAACTGTTCTAATTTACTTTATTTGGTTGTATATGTTTGATTCTGATTATATAGCACCTTTTTTCTTTTCTTTGGCAAAGTACTTCTTTTTTTCTGTTTAATTAATTGTTTGGTTGTTGGTCAATTGCTGAATGGTTTGCTTTAGCATTTTTTTGGTTACTGAAACTATAGTTATTGTAGTATTTGACAGATGATTAAAAAAAAAAAGTTCAGAATTTATTTTAGTTAACTCAGGGGTGAAATGCAAAAGTGTGGGAATGTGTAGCCAAGTTCTTCTGGAAACAATTAAATGTCCTCATGGACGAGGGTGTTTTTCATTGAGTAGTGTGATTTGGTTCATTGCAATTAATAATCAAGAGCTGTAATGCTTATTAGTGGAAATTGAGTGTCATGTAGCTTTATTGGTGTTTAGAGTTTATCACAAATACTAGAGAAGATTTAAAGTTATTGTGAAAGATGATTATTATGGTTTGGTTATCGAAGGAAAGTCAATGTTAGTGGTTTGTCCAAGTTTAGTTTAACAAATAGGAAGAAAGCCATGACAGACTACAAGCCAAAGAGTAAGAAAGGAAGAAAGAAAACTTGGTGGGTGTTTTTAGAGTTGAGGAGATGATCGATGATAGGGAAAATGGGGTTGTGAGCAGTACATACAATTTAAATAATTAGTGATTATTAATTTTTATTGTTTTGGTCTGAAAAAACTTATGAGGATGTTGCTGTCCATTAATTTATTTTTGTTCATCTTTGTGGTTTTAGTGGAGCTATGTAAAATAAAAGATTTGTGGCTTTTGTTAGATAAAGAAGCTGGTTTTGAATTGTTTGAAGGGATATGATTGCCTTAAAATAGTTTATAGAAACTCAACGTGGTATCTAACACTCGTGATTTTTCCTTCCTGTTCTTCATGAACAATCTCTTGAATTTCATTGTGGTTGCTCATTATTTTTTTAAAATCTGGACATACAATGTGTGGTTGTGTAAACGTGGAATCAGAACACTTGTAAATGAATGTTTGGAGTAGCTCAGTATTTTTGCTTCTGAGCTATCTGGCAATTCCTGTTAGAACAATATTACTCAGTAAAAGTTTTAAGTGTCTCCTGTACTTTGCTCCAAAATAAAAGAATATGATGTAAGCAGAAGGTTGAAGTGGCTGTTTGCATTCAAGTTTTGTCACACTTAATGGAAAAAGAAAATATTATACTTGTTTTTATTGAAGTGCCTAGCTTTTTCTGAACTGCATCTGAATGAATTATAGGTCATGCTTTCCTCTTATTTAACACGTAAATGCACTTACTGTTTATTTTTTTTCTCTGTTTTAATTCACCCTTATTTCTTTTTCCAGGCCCTCACATCAACTGCAGTGAGCAAAGGGGGACTCTCAACTGGTGATGTTACAGCATTGTACAAGTACAAAAATGTTTTATTTGATATCAAAGTTGATACAGGGTCGAATGTGAGTTACTTATATTTGAAAATTTTAATCAGTAAATTTCAATGTTGAATTTAGTAGTTAGCTCCTTACCCTTTCACTGTGTTCTGACAGATTGCAACAACTTTAACTTTCACTGACATCCTTCCGTCAACGAAGGCCATTGCGTCATTCAAAGTGCCTGATTACAACTCAGGCAAAGTAGGAAGTTTTGGCATCTCTTAAGCTGCAAGTTTTAAAGATAACCTTGGCTTTCTAAACTTATTTCTACTTTTTTTTGGGCAGTTGGAGATTCAGTACTTCCATTATCATGCTGCCTTCACCACAGCTATTGCTTTGAATCAATCCCCCAGCATTGATGTGACTGCCACCATTGGTACCCCAAGCATTGCTTTTGGTGCTGAGGCGGGCTATGATACCACCTCTGGTAATTTTACAAAATACACTGCTGGCATTAGTGTGAACAAACCAGATTCCTGTGCTTCAATAATTCTGTAAGCTTTTTTATTCATTTATCAGTCAATTTTGTCAGTATATTTATATAAAGGCTTTTTTTATATGTGAGTTCTCTTTTTTGTGTTCTTCAGGGGTGACAAGGGAGACACAATAAGAGTTTCATATGTACACCATTTGGACCACTTGAAGAAAAGTGCTGCTGTGGGAGAGATAACCAGAAGGTTTTCCACTAATGATAACACTTTTACAGTTGGAGCTTCCTATGCTATTGATCACCTGACAGTGGTGAAGGCAAAGCTCAATAACCATGGAAAGCTTGGGGCACTGCTGCAGCATGAGGTCATACCAAAGTCCATTTTAACAATCTCTAGTGAGGTTGACACCAAGGCATTGGAAAAATATCCCAGGTTTGGTCTGGCTATTGTCCTCAAACCCTAATAGTTCTTTACCAGTCAATGATTCATTGTTGGAGTTTGATACCTTTTCCCATTTAATGCTGATACTCCCTAAGAAGTGTTGTCAATAAGCAGTTCATTTCTAGGTTCTTGAGGATTGTCGATGAAACTTTTTTTATGGTTAGGCTCTATGATGGTTCCATTTCCCTTAATAGTTCTGTGGCGGCATTTTAGCATTTGCACATTCTTTTCTCCTAGGAGCTGATAGTTTTAATTGAGTTTGAAATTTGTCGATCAGCCTCAAGGTTGATTAGTTTAGTTTATTTACAAGTAATTCACTGGATTTTGTCATTGTACACTTAGCAAGAAAATGTGTTTAATTGATGAGAAATTTGTTAACTATGGTTGTGCTTTGTGTCACCGGCAGTCTGGCTGTGATAAAAGTATCCAAGATTGTATTATACATCATGTGAAGTTTCTTCTTTGATGTAGCTACATTTCAATCTTTATACTGGAAACAAGTTTTTATTATGTGCTTCACCACCATAGTTGAAAAATTAATAGTCATTCAAGAAATTTCTGATCCATCACTACATTTAGAGCCTGTTTGGCCTTAGTCATTCAGATTTTACTAGGAAACTATTATGGCAAGTTCGCACCGCCTTACCTAGTGGGTTTCACCCATTTACTAAACTTTGTACTTGTTTCACATTATTTCTTGAAGATGGAAAATTTCCATGTTTGCAGAAACTTATGACTGGAGGGTTTCTGAATATGTAAAATATCAGATGTATAGAAGTGTAATTACAACATCATTCAAGTTTGGTGCCTGTCTACCAGACGCGATTATTGTAAGTTGACGTCAAAAAGCAACAGGCCAACTCAATCATGTTGACTCCTCTTTTCTCTCCGCGTTGCAGCCGCGTATGGAAAACGGGCAGTTGATAATAAAAATTAAAAAAATAGACTTTTGACGTAATTTTAATGGATATTATAACCGAAGATGCTAGTGGGGGGTAAACGCTTCTCTTCTGGATCAAAATGTTTACTCAATAATTCACATTTTTATTTAATATTTAAACTGATGTATGAGGCACGCCAAAAGCCCACACGTCAAGCAGCTCGTCTTTGACCCGCTTAACCAGTTCCCTTAAGAACAGGAAAGGTCACAATTCAGTTAGTCAAAATTGCATCGAAATCCGGATCTTCTTCATTCTTCTCTTCAACTACTGTCTCTGACTTCCTTGTTAATACAACGGGTCTAAATGATACAAAACAAAATGGTATACTCCTCTGTCAAAGATGGCTTTCTCATGGAATCTTCGTAATAGTCCACGCCTAGTGAAGCGAAGCTTCCTTGTAACAGCAATCCAAATTGCCTTTTTATTGCCTTTACTCGGTCGAGCTTGTTCGTGGTCATTTACTGATTCTTTCGTATTTTAATGACAGAAACGCGCGGGTTTTAATCAGAAACCTTGCTTGCTGATTTTGAAAGAAAATAGAACACTGTTAAGAGATTTGGTTGCCGATTGTTGAAAGAAATAAGGAGTTGATCAATGGAGAGCTATTTGCAGGAAAACTTTGATGTTAGATCGAAACATTCGCCTGCAGAGGCGTTGGAGAGATGGAGAAAAGTCTGTGGAGTTGTTAAAAATCCCAGACGGAGGTTTCGATTCACTGCCAACCTCTCCAAACGTCACGAGGCTGATGCTATGCGCAAAACCAATCAGGTCCGCTTATTATCTCAAAATCAACGACTGTTTTGCTTATACACCACTCATCATCTTTATAAGAGTATCTTTCCTTGTTTGGTTCGACTCGAAAAAACTTATTTAACATTTTTAAGTTTCTGAATAATTATGAGAGAAATTCCATAAACTCTGTTTGAGCTTTTTCAGAAAATTGAAATTTTGCAAATATTTTTTTTCCATTTTACACCCGATATTTCTTTCTTTTATGTTAAAAAATACTAAAATAGTCTGCCTAGTTACATTCCGTTTTATTGATTCAGCTACACTCTGTTTTACTTCTCCTTGGAGGTAACACAAATGAGATTATAAGAAGCTCTGTTTTATTCTGCCTAAGTTATGGGTACAAATTGCTATTGGCTGTAGTGATAATCAGTCGTTTCTTTTAATTCAATTTCTCATGAAATTAGGATGCCGATTCCGTCATTTCACCTAAACATGTCTTATCATATTTATGCTTTTAGCAAATGCAACCAGTAATTCCCTAATTTTAAATTTTATTTTTAATGAATTGTAAGGTTTATATGTTTAAATTCTGGACCACACATTTTTTCTTTGCCTCATCTGGATTCCATAACGTCTCTCCAAGTTTCTTGTTGTCATTAATTTTATTGAGTGGAAGCTCAGTAGCGTGGCCAAGATTCTAATTTAGGTTAGTCGAAACAAAATAATTTTTGAAATTTAAAGATATAAAATGTTAATATTTTGTGCAAGATTTCTTCAGGAATATATAACAAAACAAGAGAAGTAAGATATTCAAAATAAAGAAAGACGACAAAACAGATACTTTTTCTTTGAGATGCTGAATATAAAAGAAAAAAAAAATATAGAAGGATTTTTCTGGCAAAAGTATAAACTTATAGGGAAACATTTGTTCTCATTGGAACATAAATTTTAAAGTCTACTAAGAACTTACTCTTGGGTGGGCATTTGAAGATGTACATCATGCTTTCAATACGGTGCCAGTCACAGGCTTGGGGTGGCCATGCCTGCATATACCTACGCCCATGGTTGTTTAACTTTCTCCGAGTTGCTCGTTAGTTTCTTACTCACTTGTGATGTTATTGGTTGGGATTTTAGTTTTTTGAATTCTGTTTTTCTGAATCAAACTCCCACGTTTTGTTCTGTTTTTTGTAGAGAGTTTATGACATTCAACATGGTATATTTATACAAAGAACCTGATTTTTGGTTTTTCTACCTTCCAGGAAAAGTTGCGGATTGCTGTTCTGGTTTCCAAAGCTGCGCTTCAATTTGTTTTGGGTGAGCTTCTCAGTTTAGATGAACTTAACATTTGTTAAATCATATTGTGTTTCCTTACCTTTTTTTCTCATTGAATATTTGCAGGCGTGTCGCCAGATGACTACACTGTACCTGAAGAAGTCAAAGCGGCTGGCTTTCAAGTGTGTGCTGATGAGTTAGGGTCCATCGTTGAAGGCCATGATATAAAAAAACTCAAATTTCATAATGGGGTCCCTGGTATTGCAGATAAACTGTCCACATCAGTAACTGATGGGCTCACTACCGATAATGATCTGTTCAATCGCAGGAAAGAGATATATGGAATCAATAAATTTGCTGAGAGTGAACCTCGGGGTTTCTGGGTATTTGTCTGGGAATCTCTCCAGGATATGACACTTATGATACTTGGGGTGTGTGCTTTTGTGTCTTTAATAGTTGGATTAGCAATGGAAGGATGGCCTAAAGGGGCACATGACGGCCTTGGAATTGTTGCAAGTATCTTGTTGGTTGTATTCGTTACAGCAATAAGTGATTACCGCCAATCTCTACAGTTCAGGGATCTGGACAAGGAGAAAAAGAAGATAACAATTCAGGTAACAAGAAATGGATTCAGGCAGAAATTGTCTATCTATGATTTACTTCCAGGTGATATAGTACATTTGGGGATTGGAGACCAAGTCCCTGCAGATGGACTTTTTATATCAGGATTTTCGGTCTCCATTGATGAATCAAGTTTGACTGGGGAGAGTGAACCAGTAATGGTGAATGCCGACAATCCTTTTATGCTTTCTGGAACTAAGATTCAAGATGGTTCATGTAAGATGATGGTCACCACTGTTGGGATGAGAACCCAATGGGGTAAACTGATGGAAACTCTTAGTGAAGGGGGTGATGATGAAACTCCGCTGCAGGTGAAATTGAATGGAGTCGCCACTATTATTGGCAAGGCAGGCCTTTTCTTTGCTGTAGTGACATTTGCAGTTTTGGTGCAACGGCTATTTAGTCATAAGCTTCAAGAGGGGACCATTTGGAGTTGGTCTGGTGATGAAGCTTTGAAAATGTTGGAATTCTTTGCTGTTGCTGTTACAATTGTTGTTGTTGCTGTCCCAGAGGGGCTTCCTTTAGCTGTGACATTGAGCCTTGCCTTTGCAATGAAGAAGATGATGAATGATAAAGCACTTGTTCGTCATCTTGCAGCTTGTGAGACAATGGGTTCTGCTACGAGTATTTGTAGTGACAAAACGGGCACACTAACCACTAATCACATGAGTGTTGTGAAAACCTGCATCTGCATGAATATCAAGGAAATAAGTGACAGTGATGGGGCTTCTAGCTTGCACTCAGAACTTCCTGAATCTGCAGCAAAACTTCTGCTGCAATCGATATTTAGCAACACTGGGGGTGAAGTAGTTGTTAACAAAGATGGAAAACGTGAGATATTAGGATCACCCACAGAGACTGCTATATTGGAGTTGGGCTTGTCACTTGGTGGAGACTTCCACGAAATACGAAAAGCAGTGAAGCTTGTTAAAGTTGAGCCGTTCAACTCTACTAAGAAACGGATGGGTGTGGTGCTGGAGCTCCCTGAAGGAGGCTTACGAGCCCACTGTAAAGGTGCTTCAGAAATAGTCTTGGCTTCCTGTGACAAGGTAATTGATTCAAATGGTGAAGTTGTTCCCCTTAATGAAGCATCCATTGACCGTCTCAAAGAAACAATTGATCAGTTTGCTAGTGAGGCTCTTCGAACTCTCTGCCTTGCCTACATGGAACTGGAGAATGGATTGTTACCAGATGATCCTATGCCAGTTTCTGGGTATACTTGTATTGGAATTGTGGGTATTAAGGATCCTGTTCGTCCTGGTGTCAAGGAGTCTGTTGCAGTTTGTCGTTCAGCTGGTATCACTGTTAGAATGGTTACTGGAGACAACATAAACACTGCAAAGGCTATAGCTAGAGAATGTGGGATTCTTACTGATGATGGTATAGCCATTGAGGGTCCTGATTTCAGAGAGAAGAAATTGGAGGAATTGGTTGAATTAATTCCCAAAATTCAGGTGACTTCTTCATTCGATTTACTAAAAAGCTTTAGATCCAATTTGAATACTTGGTCATGTTTAGATTTCATATGCTCTCTTTTGAATTACGTTTTACTTTCTTTTGCAGGTGATGGCTCGATCTTCACCTCTAGACAAGCATACATTGGTAAAGCACTTACGGACTACATTTGATGAAGTGGTAGCCGTGACTGGTGATGGAACAAATGATGCCCCAGCACTTCATGAAGCAGATATTGGACTAGCGATGGGTATTGCTGGAACTGAGGTCAGTTTGCTACAAATGCAGTTAAATGCTATTTGATTTTATTGCTGTCTGAAAGTGTACACATCCACGGCCATGTACTTTAATGCTGACTATTTTTTTGGCAGGATTCATTGCCAATGTATCTTTCCTCTTTCTTCTTTTTCCATATTCTCTTCCTCCCAAAGGAAATATCTAAAATTTCATTCGCTGAAGTTCTACTAAGATATTTCTTTCCTCTTGCATTTACCTGTGGATTTATATGCGGTTAGTCTGTTTAAGATTCACCAGACTGTTATCAAAAGAAGTTCCTCCATTTATGTTTGAGATTTAGACTTTTTGGTCAATAATTTGTCAGACCCAACACTCTTATGCATTATTTGTTCCGTAAACAACTATTTAATTTCTGTCAAGCCTATTTGTTATATCAATTCTTTAGGTCTCCATTTAAGAGCAAAGTTTGAATTCTGGTTATTAATTCTAATGTAATGTTATTCATGAAATACAGGTAGCTAAGGAGAGTGCTGATGTAATTATTCTGGATGATAATTTCTCCACAATTGCAACAGTAGCCAAATGGGGACGTTCAGTTTACGTAAACATTCAAAAATTTGTGCAGTTCCAGCTGACGGTTAACGTTGTTGCACTAATTGTTAATTTTTCTTCTGCTTGCTTGACAGGTGAGAAAGCACATAAATATTGCCTTCTTTTTGCTTGAATTTAAATATTCAACATTTTTTTTTTTGGGGTTTGTTCAGAAATCACTTCTCATTCCTGCTTATGTTTTTGCATTGGACCATGCTTCAGGGAGTGCTCCCCTCACAGCTGTTCAACTATTGTGGGTCAACATGATAATGGATACACTGGGAGCACTTGCACTTGCAACAGAACCTCCAACCGATGAATTAATGAAGCGCTCACCAGTAGGGAGGAAAGGAAATTTTATCAGTAATGTCATGTGGAGGAATATCTTAGGGCAATCAATTTATCAGTTTATTATGATATGGTTGCTTCAGGCAAGGGGAAAAACAATGTTTTCTCTTGATGGCCCAGATTCTAATATAGTCTTGAACACACTTATATTCAACGCATTTGTCTTTTGCCAGGTAAGTTTCTTGAAAATATACTCTACAACACTTATATGCAACCCACTGGCCCCTCATATCTATAAAATGCTGCTGGTTTGGTTATTGACTTGCATAGCATTTACATTTTCCAAAAAAAACACCTGAAGTTGATTTTTATACTCCATCCATTTCTCTGGTTTTCAGTTATCACAATCCAGATGATATTTATATATATAATCAGATATTCAGTCAATTCTAAATTTCTGTTTCCTCTTCTGATCTCACGAAAAGTTGTAGCTTATATAGATTTTCCTGGTTTGATTGTGCAGGTTTTTAATGAAATAAGCTCGCGTGAGATGGAAGAAATTAATGTTTTCAAAGGCATACTGAATAACAATGTATTTCTGGGCGTCCTGGGAGTCACTGTTATCTTCCAAATCATAATCGTTGAGTTCCTAGGTACTTTTGCCAATACAACACCCCTCACTTTGTCACAGTGGTTTTTCTGCTTATTCATAGGATTCTTAGGCATGCCAATTGCAGCTGTTTTAAAGATGATTCCTGTGTGAAAAATTACCTGTACATATTAATTTACTAGTGGAGTTTCTTCTGATCTCATGTCTATATTGAGTCAAGTGAAGTGTTTGTAAATCTGGACCATCATATATATATATATATATATATATATATATATATATATATATATTTTATCTCACCCATAAGATAAAGATGCTTTGTAACACTTTTCAAGCATCGGGTGGTTCAAGTTTGTAGCAAATGAATTTTTTCCTTGATTGGATGTAAGTGATTCTTTTTAGTGGTGATTTTGTTTTCCTCTTCAAGATTCCAATTAATCATGTGAAGTGATTATAAGACAAACTTTAAATGGGATCTTTCGTGTTAATTAACATTTCTTAATTAAAATTCTATCAATTGAATGGAGGTAACAAATAATGTCAGCTATCCTATTTTCGTATGATTTTCCTTGCTATTGAGACAATTTTGTCCCTCTCTTTATTGGGTATTTAATATTGTGTTGGGCGTGACAATTTTAGATGTTTCTTATTGGATGTAGATCATTGTGTTAGGCTTGGAGATTGGTTGAACTTGGCCGAAATTTAGTCGGTTCACGTTCATTGGTTGTGATTGTGATCGGAGTTACGTTTATTTAATGGTGAATTCGGACATTTCACAACCTGTTAGTGCCATTGTTGATGTTAAGAACTTTGTTGGTTGGGCCCAAAAAATATTTAGTTTCTTAAAGGATGAAAATTTTGATGCTATCTTATTGGAGATAAGACCAATCCAATCAAAGAAAAAGGCAAAAGGATGTCTAATTATGTTGAGATATTTGAAGAATAAGACAACCAAAACTATTAAATTATTACTTGGCTCGATAACACTTGTGTTCCATCCATCAAACTTCGATTTGGGCATCTCGAGACTAGTAAAGAAGATTGAGATTAATGTTCTAAACACTAATCCAATACCAATGTCATTCATTGATTTCATCTTTGTGGTAATCATAATCATATGCATAAAAGACCAAGTTAGTCCACTAATGAATTCTTATCAAAGATTAATATTTTGTGAGGTCAATTATCACTATATGAACAACAATGACAAGGTCATTATAATGTCACACTTTATGTAAAAGAACGAGACAAATTTCAGTTTATTAATTTACTATAACATTAAATGATGAGTTTGAATCAGTCCAATCCTTTTGGTACATAGGGATACCTTTTTGAAGCTTAACATAATGGCTATTGCGTTATGTGCTATAGAGACTTGACCTGATACCCTTAAGTCTCGTCAATTTATATTGTCCATTGAAACTATTTTAGTAACTTCTGTTTCTTCCTTATCATAGTGTAAAGTGACTTGTTGGTATCGTCACAAATCAAAACACATTTCCTTTGAGTGTTTCAAGTTGTAATTGTAACACTTTCTACTAAGCATAAAGGGTAAAATAGTCATTTCCCTAAGTTTATGATTTATTTAAATTTGTGGCTTTATGTTTAAGTATTCATTTTGAAAATTTAACGACCTTGTATGAAGTATGCATAACTATTCACCCAATAGTAGTCAAATTAGGAAGAAAATCCAACTATGTAAGATTAATGAACAAGCATATCACAGTGCATCACACTTGTACATGTGTACAAGCATAGACATAGCAAAATAGTCATAAAAGGTTTTTAACTTATGCTCATACATTACATAGATTTCAATTGATATGTACAATGAAATAAAATACAAACATAAAAGCAATTATACATATGTAAATACTGACCTTACGCTGGAATCCCTTAATAGTCAAATATTGCATAAAACAAAATAAATACAAACCATATAAGGTTTATGAATGTACATTCTATTTGGAGGCTCTACCAATATTTGTATTATAAGAGAACATCACCTAAACACATTAATCCTCATAATAAAAGGTGGCACTTTTGGTATCCATACGAGGCAAGAAACAAAAGGCTAATCATGCATAAGAAGGTTTACTAGAACCTTTTACATGAGTGTGAATAGTAAAGGTATGGGCATACATTGTGTGTGAGGATAAAAGGTCACCCAATGCGAAAAATACACTCTTTTATATTGGAGTTGATGACGTGCATACATGTCAAATATATGATCGTACATCTCATGTTTATCCAATCTTATGATTTGTGTAATCACCTAAAATTCAGGTATGGATATGGATTATAGATAATCATCTACCTAGAATAATGTACAACTATACATAGGACATGTACACCCATGACTAGGCTAGATTATCCTTTTGGATCCAATTTGATCTGACTCAATAAACACAATAGATTATTTTCAACTCAAAATGATGTATGATTATACATACGACTATGCATAAATGTGACTAGGCTAAAATACCTCTTTTAACTTTTAACCTTATTCAATTGTATATGACATTCTTTCAATGATTGTCCTACACCCTTCTCTCACGATTTAGCTCAATTTGGACTTTAAATCATGTTGAATTCAGACACTTATCAAGACTTAAAATCATCTACCCAAAACATGGACCTGATTCATCTTAACTAATTTTATTAATTTTTTAGGTCAAATAACCCATTTTATGTGTGACCCAAAAGCTTTCCAATAAGTTGATAGTGTATGAACTTGTGCCAAATCCTTATTTGATAGTCATCTATGCATAAACCAAAAGTAATCTCTAGCAAAACATCATAGCCACTCGATCGTTCAAGTGTTAACATTTAAACTCATAGCCTATTAACAGTATAGTTACTCATACAATTCAATCCTTTTATTATCAAATATCTCTAAAGGGTAAGATAATAAATAATGTATACCTTAAGAGATCGTTGCAGTTATAAACTAATGTTTGAATCAACAATTAGATAACATTAAATTGGGTAACAACTTGATCCCATTATGATTATCTATTTTAGGTAGTCACTAGCATATTTAGCAAAGACCTATTTTATATATATATATATATATATATATAAATGCTTATATAGTTAGAAGTGATGAATTATTTGTTAATCCACCATAGCTTTTATACAGATTTTGATATAGTCAATCACTATCTTTAAAGTAAGCCTAATTATAATAACACATTAGATGACATCAAACTATATTGATCCTTATATAAGATGGTTTGGTAATCTTAAATCTAAAGATCATATGTACTTTCGTTTATTAAAAGGATATATTCTATAGATAATAGAGTAACCATTTATATAAAATCCTTTTAATGGATTTATTTGATGAATATGTCTACAACGAGCACTTATGTGTTACACCAACTATTAGTAAACAACTTTAACATGTGTAAATTATTATTATCGTATAATAAAAGTGTTTAATATTATGATAGCCCTAATTTTGTTACTTGTGTTTTAGGTCATGGTAATATCAGAACTATAAACGATTCTAGAATGACCACCAATAAGCAGAGAGATTTTATAATCAATTATTTGATTCTCTTATTTTGGTTCTATTATTCAAAGGAAATTTATCTAGTTATTATTGTAGTTATGGATAAAGAATGCCACTGAAAGTTTGTTCACATATGACTTATCAATGAACTAGTATCATTATTAGGATTGACTTCAGAGTATCAACTCTAATAATACATTTATGATTGGAAATAATAGTTATGCAAGTCATGTATTCTATATGAAGTAGGATTCTAAATCCTTAGTATATAAACCCTTTTAGATATCTTTTAGGGTTTTTAGAAAGTTTGTTAGGTAGTCTTAGAATCTTTTCTTACAAGGAGAATTGCGTAAGGAATTCATGAAAAACTAGCCCTAAACCCTCAAGCTTTAGGAAACCAAGAAGGAAAGACTCTTTGTCACCTTTTAATCTATGAATTATGAAGTTAACATGCATAGAGAATCATGTGTTGTGGATGAAAGATTGCATATAAGAACCATAAGGTGGATTTTACTCTTACGAAAATTGATAGTTCATTAGTTTGATACTATAAGATTCTTAATGTGTATATGCATGTGTATTTTGATATCTTGCGAAGTAAATATGACATGAGTTGTTTTCAAAGCCTAGATTATGTTGGAATGATGGTTGAATGGATATGACTTGAATGGTAGAAGGAAGTTGGACAAAATAGGTTCAATAAAAGATTCCAATATATTGCGATTGGTGCTTTAGAATCAATCCTTTTAACAATATCATTTCATTAATAATGTCATATAAAAACATCTTTTATTGGCACTATTTATCCATAAACATAAATGCAATTATACTAAGATAAATGCCCTTAAAACGATAAAACCAAATCGAAGAATTAGATGGTTTGATCATGCTTTTCTTATGTACTCATTAAGGTGGCTATTCTAGAAATAATTTGTAGTCCTAAAATTACCCTGACCTAAGGCATTAGGTAATAATGATAAAACTATTATAGTATTAAATTGAAATGTGTTAACAGGTTTCCACATATTGAAGCTGTTAGTTGTAACTTGGTGTAATACATTGGTACATGTTGCTAGACATTTTTATTGGACATAATCCATCAAGAGGATTCCATATAAATGGTTTCCCTAGTATCCATGAAACAAATCATTTTTAGCAATCAAATATATAAGTGATCCTTAGACTTGAGAATTGTTAAATTGTCTCATGTAAGGACAATATAATTTGACACAATCTAATATGTTGTTATAACAGGGGTTACTATAATGATAGTGATTAGTTATTGTAAACCCTCCAGAGTTGAGCTATTTCTAAGAAAAAACGGTAAGAATTTTCCCAGAAATAACACAACCCCGAAGAAAATTTCTCTTTATCCTGTTCATAAAAAAATCATAGTAAACACTTTTAATCATTCCATCACAATTTACCAGTCCTACCAAATGACTGGATTTATATAACTCAACCATTAACTGAAATAAAACATAAACCCTTATCTACTATGATTGGCCAAAGGACTATTTCCCACCCATAGTTTCAGGCGGGGACAAAGTCTCACCCGCTTAAGTTTAAAAGCTTGGTTTCCCACCTGTAGCCTAATTTTAATATTAAAAATAATAAATGCACAATAATAATCAGGGGTATTTTTGTCTTTTTAATATTAAAATT
>JAJEJH010000479.1:0-75291 GCA_026122585.1 Anacardium occidentale
ATTTGTAAAATTTCAATTTAAATAATATCAATATGTTGTTAACGTACTATTATATAATAAAATATTGTATTTTTTATTATTATTTTCATTCCATAACAATTGATAGACATTCAAATGTGAGTGAATTTGAATCAAACTGAGCTTGAATACCACTTGTCTTTAGTTCAATTCAAATAAAAAATGGTTCAGTTTGAGCTCATGAAGCCAAAATTAAGGACATCTTGAGTTCGGTTGTTTTGTTTATAAATTGCCAACTCGACCCATGAATCTGAGCTACATATTAAAGTTATGAATTTGAATTGAACTTGAACCATGAATCTAAGTCATAAATAGGAACCATTGTTTTGAAACTAACCAAGTCAAACTCCCTTCAACTTTAGTTTGACTCAAATTTAATAATGAAACAAATCATAATTTTTCAAAGCCAAGCTGATTTTCAAGACTAAGTTGGGTAGGTCTATATCTAACCATTCTTTCAAATATGGACTTAATTGAGCAAGTTGACTTTGAATTGGTGTTCAATTTAATTTGAGCCAAATTCAAGCTAAAGTTTAAGTTTGACAGTTCGATTACGGTTTGTCTTGAATTCTTATTCAACAATATTGTTTATTCTACTAGTGATATTATTCATTCCCTCAACGATATTATTTATCCTTTTAGTAACATTATTTGTTATAGTACTATTCCTCCCACAAATAACCTTTCAATGACTTATCTGATTAGTTTAAATTCTGCTTGAATTTTGTTGAAAATTAAATATAGTATTAATTAATATAACATTATAAATAAAATTAATAAAGATAGTATTATATTATTATTAATAAATATTATTTTAATAATTTTTAATATATTAATTTTAATATGTAATTAACCTATGCATAACTTGACAAAACCTTAACTCATCTTTGGTTTTGCATGAAATTGAGAAAGAGAGGACAAATATGAGATTGCATAGGAAAGAAAAAGACTAATCTCAATTTGTTGTTTCCAAACAAGTAATTGCTTACCTGATTTTGGTGGTGTGTACTACTATAAGAACAAGGACATTGAAGACGAGGATTGAGAATTTCACTCGCCTTATGACTACAAGTATCAGCTAGTGTTGGCTAAAGATTGTGCCATTCATCATATGTCTTCTATCTATTCTAAATCTTTCTCTGCTTTTAATCTCAAGTATAAGCATTTATCATTCTCTCTCTCTCTTTGTATATATAATGTATTTGTATTTATGTGTCTAAAACATGTTTAGATCCAAAAAATTTTGTTTTTATGGTTCTTTTGTTGATGGGTATGTTGTGTTATCCTTCGTGAGTGATTATTATTTACTGAGTAGTATTCACTGCTTATCCTTCAATTCAAAGGTCTTCTACTTATGTAAATTAATTTGTCAATAGGAGTCTCCTATTTCTTCTGTTAACTTCTAGTGAGAGAAGTTTAACCTTTTTAATAAAAGAAAGGTGATCATTTGACACTTATAGGTGTTTTTATCCCAATTTTTCAACCTTTTTTTTTTTTTTGTCATATATTATGGACCATATCATTTCTTTGGTTTTCTTACCTATTCTTGTTTGAATAATTTGTTGTCAGGTGGTGATTCACAATATTAGATAGACTAAACAAAGCACTGTAAGTGATGTGATTAAAGAACTTAAAATAAAGGTAAGTTTTTTCACACTCGGGATAGAATATTGATATGGTGTCAAAATGATGGTTGTTTATTCTACTTTTTATTTGACATACAAGATTTTTTATGGTGTTGCCTACAAGTTACATATTATGTACTATAAAATAGGTTGAGTTGTCTTATCCAAATATAGAACTTAGATTGTTGCAAGTCTTTTAATAAGATCTACAAGGAAATTACATTTTTATTTTACTTGATTACAATGAATATGTTATCAATTTTATCTTAGTTAAAATGGAATGCATTATGAAATATGTGAATGAATGATGCTTTAGGAGCATTTGCAATCTCTATCTAAATACATATTTTGATTTTAACTTAGAATATGATCTACTATAATAGATCATATGCAAACAACCGAATAAGTGAAGATATGCTTGAACATTTAAACAACACACCAACTATAAGTATATCGTCCTATTTTTTATAAACAATTGTATTTCAAGCATATAACATTTAAAAATTCCATTGCACTCTTGTTTTACAAAATTCATATTCGTCATTATAGAGCAAAATGATTTTACGGTATTGTATGAACAAATATTACAATCTTCTAACATTTTATGAGTCTATTAAATAAAACTTACCAACTTGCATAAATCATTCTTTTATATATGTTTAAAATCATTAATTGTGATGTAAACATATCTATTACTAGGTTTTGACCATACAATGATTACTATAAATTGATTGTTAAACATGTTAATAAATGGTATGTAGAAAACAAAATGCATCTAAATTACAATGTAATCACAAATTTTAGGTTTCATTGTCATGCATAATCAATTCATCACCTTCAAGAAATTTCAAGAAATGAAGATCTGATAAACTCATTATGCACCTTACTATATCTATGATGTTCCTATATATCAAGACAACTCACCCTTTTTATAAGAAATAAAGTGATTTCCTTTCAATGATCTATTGTCTTCCATAACACATCATCTGTTTATGTCAATTACATCTTGTAAAATTGAACTTTATTGAGCTAATCTCTTCTACTTTTTACTATAGAGAATGATATCTAGAAGAATAACCAGCACAAGTTTTTTAACTTGTTTGGCACATATAAGCCATATTATGAAGTTTCCTTTACAATACAAGATATATTTGATCCATGACTTAACTAACTCAGTGTATTTTTAATAACAGTTTTTCAACAATAGTCAAATACACTTGTTTGATGCAAGGCTTAACTAATTCGAATTGATTCCTTAATCACTAATGTCAATAGGATAGTTACTAGCTCAAGTTAATTCCTTAACCATTAGTCTCACAGCCATTCGCATTGACTCAAACCTTCATTTTAGTGAATAAGCTAAGCTAACTAGATAGGTCAACAAATTAAGCATTGAAATTTTACAATCTCAAGTCAAGTATTACCTTAACAAACTATGTAACCTCAATTATGATTCTCGACATTAGTAGGGTGGATATTACATATCATCATCTATTAACAAATACGATCCTTACTTAGCCTTTAATAAATTCTACCTTTGTTTTGGTGAACAAGTAGAAATATATTAATTAACTCAGACCTAACATAACCAATAGTTAGACCTAACATGTTGTGCTGGAAAGCTATGGTTATTTTAACTTTCCAGGTTTTACTAATTGTCTCACTAGATTTATTCAACATATGAGATGATAATTGCAATAATTAAAACCTAGTACGCATACTATAACATATATTAAAATGTGTTGGTGTACAACTAAACTAATGTCGGGCTTTTAAGCCATAAGGGATCGACAAATTAACCTAGGTCTTATTTCTTAAATCTTGAGACTTCAAGTATGCTGCTTCACCTTTTCTTCCAATCTTTAAGTAATTACAAAGTTTTGTTTCCTAGTTACAAATTCTACAAAATGTTACCCTTATTCTAATATTTACAAAGTAAAATAAAAAATCTCAATTAATATTCAAAGAAAGAGAGATGAGAAAAGAATTATATCAAGAAGATGTGAAAGAAGGTAGGACACGTAGGCAATATTTAATAAAAACATTACATGCATACATTCTCGAAAACCAAAACATATAAATCAAGGCTCTTACACTGGGTAACATGTATATACATACATTAATACATACATACATCATTAAAATTAAAAAGAAAATTAATTTTAATTAATTAATCCAAGTTTCAAATTACATTTTACCTTTGATAGTTTTATAAATTAGCATTTCAACCTTAAATAACATAGAAATTACATTTTAAGCTAAACAGGTCAACTGGGTCTATCACAAAATTTTAATATCACATATAGACATGTAAGTTGCTTACACAATTATGTGTTCATCTCTAACTAAAATTCAGCAAAAATTTAAAAGTTCACTCAAGTAGGTACAATATAGTGACACAATCATACATATCGATAGATTTTTGTCTAAACACGAGTATGTATTATGCACACATGATCATGTATAAAGACATAAGATGAAAGCACAAAACTATGGCTCCATGTATTATGCCATACACGATCATTAGTTTTCAACACAAATGACCATGCATGACATAATTTTCAAAATTCATAAGAACATGAAATCTTAGAAACTCACCCTAATTCTAGTGGGTTATCATTGGAATGACACGAAATAGCCAAAAGTGCTTATGTCATTCTAGTTGTAACTTTCATTATGTGTAATAATGCATATAGTGGTTTTGCATATATGCAAAACCAGACCATCAACCATAAACCTACATTAAAACATAATTCAACACAACAAAGACAATAAAAAATAAAACTCAATTATTTGACATAGTATACGTCGTCATGGCATCAATTTAAACTACAACAACATGTAAAAAGCCATAATTACAATTTTAATGTCACGTTAATCTCAAAACATATTTAGAATATATTCAATTAACATGTCAAAATGTAGATAATCAAAATTTTTTTTCATATACATGCTCGATCGCTTTGATACCATTATTGGGTTTCCTAAATCATTAGAAAGGTGTTAACAATAGAAAATTTTAAAATTAAACTCAAAAAATGTTCGAGAAAACTCAATTAAGATCTCTGTTCATATAATATGTGCAGAAAACATGTAAAACATTCATAGGATGTTTTATAGTTTATATGCATTTGAAGGCTCCTTTATTTCCTTACTAGACAAATAGAGTCACTTTCCCATGTAATGGATGGTAAAGCTGCATAGTCCACACAAAGTAGAGTCTAAGAAACATATTGAAAGCTTATCATAGTGCTAGTAATGGGTAAACACAAGTGTGTAGTTTCTTTATGCACAAGTGTTTGTTTAGAAAAAGAGACAAAAGTTTCAAATACGTAGAATTGTCATGCTTTTATAAAGGATCTAACACATGGTTATATTCACAGGCACGCTTCCTTATACATGGTTATGCAATCCATATGTATGACTATGTATCTCATGTTTATCCACTCTTACAAATAATTTAATTAAGCGTATAAAGTAAGGGTAACATAATCACTCATGATATAATTGTCCACTAATCATGATGTATGCCTATGCAATCAACGCATGCATTGGTATGTCAACAAGTTATTCAAATTTCAAAATCAAATTTTATTTTATCCATGTTGATTTGACAAACACATTTAAATTATGCCATATGTTATGACATGTAATTGTGTGTATGACCACACATAGTCATATGTCAAGTCAAAATCTTATATTGACTTTTAACTTTACTCAATCAGATTTGACAAGTTAATCATGATAATACTTAAATATATCACCTATGCAGATTAATCAATCCAATGCCTTTAGAACATATGTAAATCTTATAATGTGTGTTTCATAAGTTCTCCGTTAAATCAACAATAACCAAATTTGGGTTAAAATCAAACACAAATTATAAGTGGCCTATAGTAATGCATTGTGATCATCCAATTAGTAAAATGTATGTGCACATCTTTAAGCTTGCACAACTTAATGATTAATGCATAGTGTGATCTCTTCACATTAAGGTTAAGACATTTATATGTGTCCATCTCAATTATTTCTAATATAATTTGATGTGTGCATAGACTAGATAAACCTGCTTAGGCTATAACCCAATCCTACCACGGCTGTATTTTTATTAGTCAAGAACACGTATAAGTGATTTCATTAAAGACACCACTCTCATACTTGAGAGTGATAAATCAATTGTTGATTCACCATAGCCTTATATTGATCTCAAAATAGCCAATCACCTACTTTTATAACACCTTAGTTATGGTAGTATATTTGATAACATCAAATTGTATCAATCCTTGTATAAGACGATTTGCTATTCTTAAATCGAAAGACCACATGTACCTATCAAGTTAAGAGGATGTTTTCATAAACATAAGAGTCACTATCTATATGAAATCCTCTTTGTTAGATCTATCTCGTTTATATGCCTATAAGTTATGCACCTATATATTACCCCAAATTGCAAGTAATAGCTTTGGCACATGCAAATTATCACTATCTTTTAATAAGGTTGCTCAATACTATGATACTCTTATTATCATTACCCGTGTCTTAGGTCATAGTAATATTAGAATTATGAATACTTTTAAATGGTTACTAATAAGTGTATAAGATAAACACAATAAGTTAACTGATTCTCTCGTCTCAATTTTATCAATATAAGGACATATTGATTATATACACCATATATCATTTATCATTAATAAAGCACCTTTTTATTAATAATAAATAGTATACATTATATAATAAATACAATATAGTACATGAATAAAGGGCATCTACCTTAACCCATATTACTTTAACCAATAGGATTTACTTATTCTTTAATTTCTTAAATTGCCTTATTAAAAATCATCACTGATCTCTTTTCATGGCTCAAATCGTCAACTAACTCAACCTCATCAAAACTTGACACATATGAAGGATTTCTAATATATCTCTATAATAATGAAACATGGAATAAATTTTGAATGTGATCCAATTTCTAATATATCTCTATAATAATGAAACATGGAATAAATTTTGAATGTGATCCATACTCATTAGCAAGGCAGACCTATAGGCTACTTTATCAATCTTCACTGAAATCTTGTAAGGTCTTTTAAATCTAAAGCTAGTTTCCCTTTTCTCTTAAATCTCATATCTCTTCCATATGAAGCTATCTTAAGAAACACTTTATCACCTTTTTGAAACTTAATATCTTTACATCTTTGATTAACATGGCTTCTTTGTTAATTATAAGTCTTTCTCATATGATATCTAATTAATTACATATCATCTATATTCCTTTGGGTCATTTCTAGTCCTAAGACTTGAATCAAAGAAGCTCTTTCCTTTATCTCATCCTAATAAAGAAGAGAATAAAACTCTTTCCCTTAAAGTGCTACATAAGGTGTCATCTTAATTATTGTCTGATAATTGTTTTTATAAGTGAACTCCATCAAAGGGACTATCTTTACCTAACTAGCCCTATAGTTTATACAACAAACTCTTAGCATATCTTCTATCAACTAATTAGTCTTTTGAGTTTGCCCATCTGATTTAGGATGATATATTGTATTAAAAGATAACTTGGTACCTATATAATTCTACAAACTTTTCTAGAAGGCTAACACAAATCTCTTAGCATAATATGAAACTATAGTAACATGTGTCACACTCATAAACCTAATGATACATTCTTATGACAACACAAAATAAAGGCATGCCTTCAATGTCATTATTAGCACTACTTATAAATGGTTAAAGATTAGAAGTCAAAGTTTTATGTGTACCTATAAGGAGCTTTTTTATACTTGTGAATAAGTAGAATTTGAAGTATACATATCCTTATACAAGGTCTCATACATGGCTCTATACCTGGCCTTAGAATATAAAGAGTTCAAGGTGTCATACCTATACATGAAAAGGTCACTCTTTTACACTTGTTAATGCCAATACAAATATGGCTATTAAAAGAGTTGTTTGAGGTATCTAATACTAAGGCCACATCTATGAGCACAACCTTATGTCTATACATAAAAGAAAATTTGTAGTTTTGTAATTGTAACGACTCTATTCCTTTTCCAATGGCTAGTTTATTTTCCCAACAAGGTTTAGGCTATTTAAAGGAACATTTTTAAAGAAGAAATGGTTAAAGAATAATACCTTAGAACTTAAATCTATTTCTTTTCTATCTTTTCTCCATTCTCTCTAGAATTCACTTGTATCCATTTGAGAGAAAATATTGTGAGCTTAATTTTTCTATCAATCTTTGAGAGGCAAAAATAGTCTTGTATTTTTTTGCCAAAGCATTTTGGCACAATCTCATTTAACTAGTTATGAGTGAAATTTTGTATCATTATTATAAAGAGCATAGTCTTATATAAACTAATGTGAATGAGATCCCATAAAACTATTTAGGCAAAATCTTAGAAAAACTAGAAGACAAAAGCTTCAAGTGGGGTTATTTGGAGGAGTGATTATAAGAGGCCTGTGAAAAAGCTTTGAAGCACTATAAAAATTGATTAAGCACTTTCTTTTCCCCTGACTCTCATATTTGCTTTATGTTTGATTTATATTTTCTTTTATTGTTGTTTAAGTTGATTATGCTAATTGATTATTTGTTCATCATTTATACATTAGAATTCGTTTTTAGGGTGAAAAGTTTTAAAGTTACAAATATTTTTTAATAAATTTCATTTACCCATTTTCTAGGATTAACCATTCAATATATTAGGGTTTTATAGAACAAATAGAAAATTAAGCTTCTAGGTTAATAAAAGGAACAAAGATATTAGAATTTATGTTTTTAAAAGGCTATAATGATAGAACAAAAGTGTTTTAAGAAGGTTTTGATATTAAACTTGAAAGAGCTTATGTGGTTGAGACTTCATGCTAATTATGAGCAATAGGAGAACTTAACACTAAGGGTAGTGAGGGTGTGCAAAGTACTCTTAGACTTGTAAATTTTATCATAACTGGAATAGAAGTTGATAAAGAGGGTGGAATGAAAAAGGACCAATGACTACTATATGTAGATGAATAAATTTTAGAAAAAACAATATGTGTTTTAACAAGAGACAACTAAGGATTTAAATGTCAAAAAATGAAGATAGGGAAACTCATTTTCATTTAATTGAAGATTGGGAAACATATATAGTCTACTAGTAGAATCTAAGCATTTGTATCCCTTGTACAGTAGATTATAGCCCATAAAAAAAACACTTTATGGTAGATATGACAAATTGTGTTATTTATATAGTCTAAGATAAAGGAAAACTACATAACCATAGACCTTTAATCTAGAGTAATTAGACTGTTTATTGAAAAACTTATAAAATAGGAATAAAAAACAAGGATAGATAAGGATGACCTATTTATAAGGTAGACAAAAATTTGAAAAGCATGCCACCAAAATTTAAGAGGAAGACTAGCCTACTCCAAAAGTGTTAACTCTATCTCTATAATATATTAGTGTTTTCTTTTTGATTCACCATTTTGTTGGTAGGTTTGGCAGCAAGGATATCTAAAAATGATACCTAGGCTATTAAGTAAGTGTATCAAGCTTTTATATTCTTATTCCATTTTGATTAAAGACACTAGATTTTTGTTTCTAATTGTCTTTTAACTAGCTTACAAAGGCTTTAAAAGTTGCTTTAGTTTTAGACTTGTTTTTAAAAGAAAATATCCAAGTAGATCTACTAAAATTATCTATAAAATGGATGTAATATTAGTGGCCCTTAGGTGAAAAATGGGTGTAAGGCCCTACAAGTTTGAATGTATCAAATCAAAGGGTTTTTAAGACTTAATGATAGATGGATAAAAGGAAATTCGTTTTTAATTGCCTAACTAACAAGTAGCACAAAAAGATAAGTAACATTTGGAACCATAAAGAATATTTAATACTTTTAAAACATGTGCAAGAGTAGTTGTATTTGGACGACCTAGTCTAGAGTGCTACAAATTTACATTAATTTTAAAAGTAGTTGAAGCAATAAAATAATGAGCATGATTGTCTCCGTCTTTATAACTCACTTTATTCAAAAATGAATTTTAAGACAATGTTGTATAGTAACAGTTACTCTTGGACTAGCATTATTTAAGTAGACTTTGTTACTAGATTTATTCATATCCAATTTGTTAACAACATAGACAATAAAATCTAAAGTAGATGAGGTTGAAAACTAGAAGCCAAGATTGGACTCTGAATTGAAAACTAAAGAGGATTTGGAACTGAACTAAAAATTAGAAGAGTATGGAATTTTGAGTTGATACAAGCCATCTTTAAGTTATCCTTACTTCAAAATTTTTTGAGTATGTTTGTCTTTAATAACATATTTTTCAACACAAAATTCAACCATATCATTATTATCTTTTGTAATCTTGGATATACTAAGCAAATTTCTAGTTATATAAGGTACATGCAGAACATTTTTAAGGCCAAGAGCTTTAGAATGGATATGAAAGATACTAGAATATAACCAATATGTGTAATTTTTTAAAGAATCACCATTACCTACTTGAAGCTATTCATTTTCTTTATAGTTGATCATAATATTCAACTAAGCTACATGAGGGATAACATGGTTAGCAACACTTGAATCCATGTACCAAAAATATCTTGAATAATATAACAAAGGTAGCAATTTTAGTAGTAAGATTAGGATATGTAGTGTATTAGGTGAAGTAGACTTGTGGTGTAGGTTCATGTGAGAGCAACTGGTTATGATGAGTTGGGAAATTTTCTATGTTAAAGGTTACATAATTAGTCTATAATTGTCATGATTAATGTGTAATTACAGATAAAGCATGTTCTGATATTAAATGATGTGCAATTAAGATGAATACATGCTAATCATGAGATATATGATGAATTTATAATGATTTTGAATTAAATCACTTAGATCTAGGTTAATCATATGCTTAATCCTGAATTATATATTATGTTCATAAAGTGCCAATATGAATTCCACTCCACTAACACTTCTTAATGATCATGGTAAACATCCAAGAGTAAAGGAAATTCAGACAAAGAATTTCATGGTCTAAAACAGCCATACATGTAAGCCTGCTAAGGGTAATTTCCACACACATTACAAAGGCAAGATGAATGAGATCAAATTTAAGCAGTGTAACTTTATGAAGCTCATGCATTCTAACCTTCATTCATGGCTCTCTAAGGAGTCCAAAATCATAAAGTGGCTACACAACAAGTTCAAAGACAAAAGGAGAAGTCAAGCCAAGCTAACCAAGGGCTTATGCTTAAACATGTATTTCTTTCCTTAGTTTTAAATATAATTAGATTTAGGGAACTTATGTAATTTTTCTCTTTTGTGTTTTCTTTTATTTAATTTTTGTTGTATTTAAGTTAACTAGGTTAGCTAGATTTTAATCATGATATTGTATCATGCCTATAAAAGGCAATCCAAACTTATTGTAAAGAGACTTTTGATGAATTAATGAAAATTTGAAAGCTTTTGTTTTCTTTCTTGTGTTATTAGAACTTGGTGTTCTTGGGAACCAAGTGTCAATCTTTTATCTAATTTTCATTGCAAGAAGGAAGTTGGTGGTGTAGATTCAAGTTAGTGATTCTTATATCAAGTGGGTGGAGCCTTCTTGTAAGCTTGTGTGCAAGAAATCTTTATGCTTGGATCACTCTCATGTTGGTGGAAGATTTTTTTTATGCTTGAGATTTGTTTTCTTGCAAAAATTTTAGTTCATGTTTTGGTGTTGAGTTAATCATCATTCTTTACCGTTCTTGGTGTTTGAATATATGATATTTGATGGTGGAAATTGAAGTCTTGAAGCTTGCTTGAAATGGTGATTATTTGGAGCTGAATTTTTAATGTTTTTAGTGCTTGAGCAATGCTAGATTTTCAGGGTGGAGTTATGAGCCTTTAGAACCTGATTTGGGAGTATTAGAATCTCTCTCAATTCAGATCAAGTACTACTTTTAGGAATTTAATTGCTATGATTTTTAGTTTGATTCAATGATGATTGATGCTCTTAGATGATATGACTAACTAAAAATATGCTTAAGATGTATATATGCTTGAATTTGATGAATTAAGAGATTGAATGATCTTGATGATGAAATTATTACTGATTATTAAAGAAAAAATATGCAATTGAATCTTGTTAATGATATATTACTGTTGAATGAATATGAATGTGATTTGAGTAAAGACTAGTGTAAATCAGTGGCTTTTTGGCTAGGTCTTATAAAAACCATGTGTGATGCATGACCTTGAATTTGAAAAAGTGCACGATTGTATAATCATATTTTGTGGTGTCATAGTTTTACATGTTATACATACACCATTAGAAAAGTGATGATGTTGTCTTGTTAGAGACAAGGATGTGAGATGCTCAGCCACAATCATGTGCATGTGTCAATTTTACAAGAGTTATAAAATTTATAGAAGACACAATAGTGCAATCCTAAAGTGCCCAACCGTGCAGTGTAAGGATTTCAAAAAAAATGATTAATAAGTAATTAAAAAATTTTAAAATATTAAGTAAATCTAATTAAGGAAATTATAAGAAGATTAAGCAAATTAATGGAACTTAGAATTATAAGGCTAATAAGAAATTAATAAGGAAATTTATAACATTAATTATTAAGAAGTAATCTTAAAATAAAATCCAGTAAATATTAAGTCTTAATGCATGATAAGCATCACATGACATGACATGCCAAAGTATTGGATATTTCAAATGTTTTACATGCATAAGTTTTAAAAGTTGAAAACTCAATGTTTTGGAGATCTTTTAGGGGTGGATACGAGGGGGCATTTATAGGTTCACATGTTTGTTAGAAAAGGAAATCAATGTTGGTTAAAGAGAACATGGTCATATACTAAGTTTGTAAGAGAGAGTATTGGTTGTGTATCAGTTGAACTCATATGGTCAGAGTGTCAAATCTTTGTGTTCATTAGTCTGATCAACATAAATGTTTAGAGAAAAGATTTATATATATAAATTTTATGAAAATGTGATATTTTAAGATAAGTTTTTGATGAAATCTTTGGATCGTTTATGATATGATTTATGATCAGATCTTTATATCGAATATAAGTTTTCAAGAAAAGAGTTTTTAAAGAAAGTAAGCCTTTGGGGTTAATTCATGGATTTCAGCACATTCATATCATGATACACATGATATGGCATGATCAAGGGGGAAGATAATACAAGGATAGTATAACAAGTAAAAAATATAAGATAAGTAATGCAATAAGAAATGAGATAAGACATTAATGCTTAAAGGATAGGATTACGTACATAAGGTTATGAAATGCTTATTGAGTGACTTGTTACTTATTTCAAAACTCATTTTCTTACAGATTATATTTGTGCAACTAAGTAATGCTATGAGATGACTTTGGACAGGATATCTTATGCTTAAATTCTATATAGTTTTCATGTATTTCTCAATCTTTATGTACATAAAATTTATTTTATGAGTATTATAATTCAATTTTGAGTACAATTTCACACTTTATGTATTTAGAAATTTTTATGCATAAATAATAAAAGTAGTTTTCATTATATAATGATTATTATTTTATGCTTTCACAACGTAAAAATGAATGTACGTTTAAGCTTTTGCAAAGTATGTATGTTTAAGTAAGTATGTTTGTGATACTTTTATATATTGAATAATATGTGAAAAAATTATATAGTAATATTATAATTACTGGTATCAAAGCAATAACTGGACCATATTTTTAAATTAATTTTTGGAAAATTATTTGTTTTCTCTTGTGTTTTAAATATAAATTGTTTTCAAAGTGTTTTAGTTTTTAAAGTTAAATAAGTCAAGAGTTAAGATATCTCGATAGCCAATGCTTATAGTACTCGTTTAGTATAAGTATTTCAATATATAATCTATTAAAAATTTTAATTTTCTAACTTATGTTAATAAAATTCTAGATATAAGGATTACTTTGTCTAGACTTGATGATGTAAAGAATAGTGTGTCAGTTAAACCCATTAGTGCTAAAAGAGGGTCTCAAGCCACTAGAGTAAGTTTGAGTGTGAAAGATATGTGAGAGATGATTAGAGAGGCCATAAGAGGTGTTTTTTAAGAGTTTATGGTAGATCAATGGTTAAGGCTGAGTTTTGAGTCAAAAAGTAGTTTAGTAAGAGGTAAAGATAGATACATCCTATTTATAGTTTATCAAAAGTTTATTAACTACTCAAATTTACTAATTTGAGAGATTTTATTGCCATTGAGAAATAGATAGAGGTAGGAGAGAGTGTTACAAAGTTATTCAATATGTTTGATAGAGAAAGAGTAAGATATGTTATTTATCTATTGAGGGGTGACACAAGGATTTGGTAAAGCTTTACAAGAATGTCTGTCGATTAGAAAAGGTTAAGTTAAAGGGAGTTCTAATAGATTTTTGATGAAGATTGTAAGAATGCTAATCTAGTATATATGAAGGCCTAAGACTTTATTAAGCTAACTCAAGAAACAAGTTCAGTTAAGGAGTATTCTACTAGGTCTAATACCTTAGCAAGGTTTGTGCCAAATTTGACTAGTTTTGAAAAGGGTAAGGTACAACAATATGTGCATAGGCTACATCTTATGATAGCTAAAGATGTGATAACTAGTATAGTTCCTTTGTAGGAGCATAGTGACGCTCTGGGGAAAGCATTGAGGTTACAGGTGTGCTTGAAGGGGATGAACATGTTTTTAGAAGTCAAGAAAATGAAGGATAAGGATAAGAGGCCGATATAACATAAAAGATATTTTAGGGGTAATAAGAAGGCTAGAGTATATAATAAGCAAGACCTAAGAGAGTGTTTGATAGGCTAAAACATATATTTTAAATACCATCATTTAGGTTATAGGATTTTTAAGTGTCCTTCTAGAAAAGGTACTGGTAAATCTAGAAGCAAATATCATCTATATATTATACATGAAAAGTAGAGTGATGTCAATCTGCTTATAGTGATTGGTCAGTTACTTTTCCATAATACTCATTTATTTACTTTGTTTGATTGTAGTGTTATGCATTTTTTTTCATTTTAAAGGTGTTATAGATAGATTAGAATTGATTTCTAGTGTGATAGACTAGGGGATTTGCATAGAGATGCTAGATGATAATACAATAATAAATGATTGAATGCTGTTAGATCAGGTGGTAGTGATGTAGGGCAAATCTATGACAATAAATTTGACCATTATAAAGTTATTAGATTTTTATGTAATCTTAGTTTTAAATTTTTTGAGTAAGTATGGAGCCGAGATTGATTATAGGAGAAAAAAAAAGTTAGGTTTTAGTTAAGTGATGATGAGTTAATGTTTGAAGAGGGTAGGATTCAAGGTATAAGGACTTTTTATGCTAAGATGAAGAGGATGTTAAGTAAGGGTTGTATAAGCTTTTTGGCCAATATAATATGTAAGAGTGGAGGTCGAGTATTGATGAGGTACTTATAGTAACAGAGTTTGTAGATGTATTTCCTAAAGATCTTCTTAAATTAACTACTAAGACAAAGATAGATTTTAGTATTAAGTTAGTCTTTGGTATGACTTTTATCTCTAAGATTTCGTATTAGATGACTCTAACTAAGTTATAAGAGTTAAAAAATAGTTACAAAAGTTATTGGATAAGAGGCTTATAAGGCTAAATTGTTCACTATAAGGTGCTCCCATTTTGTTTGTTTAAAAAAAAATGGATCGATGAAGATGTACATAGACTACAAGAAGTTAAATAAGGTAACTATTAAGAATAATTATCTATTACCTAACATTGATAATTTGTTTGATCAGTTAAGAAGGGTAGTGGTATTTTCTAAGATTGATTTAAAGTTTGATTATCATGAGATTTGGGTAATTGATAATAATATTCCTAAGACTACTTTCAAGACTAGATATAGTCATTATAAGTTTATGGTGATCTTATTTGGGCTAACTAATGCTTCTATAACATTTATGAAATTGATGAATAGAGTATTGTAAAATTATCTTAACAGGTTTGTAGTAGTCTTTATTAATGATATCGTAGTGTACTTTAGGAGAAGAAAAGCGCATGAGGAGCATATGAGGATCTTGTTATATAAATTAAGAGATAGGCAGTTGTATGCCAAATTTTTTAAGTATGAGTTTTGGTTGGATAATGTAACTCTCTTAAGGCAAGTTGTCTCAATTGAAGGTATTTCTAATCCTAGTAAGGTTGAGGCAATGTTAAGTTGATAAAGGTAAAAAAGGGCTAAAAAGGTAAGAAGTTTTCTTAGGTTAGCTAGTTACTACTAGAGATTTATTAAGGAATTTTTTAGTTTAACAAGGTCATTGACTACTTTGACTAGGAAGAAGGTTCTCTTAATTTAGACTGAAGAACGTGAGGTTTAGTTTTAAGAGTTAAAATAGAGACTAACTAGTGCTCCGATGTTAGTATTGCTAGAGAAGAAACTTGAATATGATATCTATGTTGATGTGTCTCATCAGGGTATTGGTATAGTATTGATACAAGTTGGTAAGGTGATTATGTATGCCTCTTGATACTTAAAAGATTATGAGCTAAGGTATCCTACTAATAATTTGAAGTTAACTGTGGTGGTATTTATTTTAAAGATTTAGAGACACTATCTGCATAGAGTTAAGTATAATATTTATTCAGATCATAAGGGTCTAAAGTATTATTTTCATAGAGAGAGCTTGATATAAGGCAACAGAGATGGTTAGAGTTAATTAAAGACTATGACTATAAGATCAAGTATCATCCGGATAAAGCCAATATGGTTATTAATGTTTTAAGTAAGAAAATAGCTTTATCTAAGATTTTTGTTTAAAAGGATCAATAAAGAACAGATTGAGATTGTGACTACTAGGTTCCCTAGGTTGTAGATTGTGTCTATATTATTAGATGACATTTGAATTAGACATTTATTTGATGACTAGTCTTAAATGATAGTTTAACAAATTAGAAAGGGTCATGTACTTGATTATGAGGTGAGAGAAGGGATTCTAAGATTTACAAGTAGAGTATATATTTCCAAAGATATTGAGTTAAGACAAAGGATTTTGACTTACGCTCATAATGCAGTGTATACGATACATTTGAATAGTATCAAGATCTCAAGAGAGATTTTTAGTGGCTTGGTATGAAGAGAGTTATAAAAGATTATGTGACTATGTGTTTGACTTGTCAATAAGCTAAGGTAAAGTATTAGAGACCTTCTAGATTGTTGTAACCACTGAATGTGCTTAAGTGCAAATAAGAGATCATTTCCATAGATTTTTTAGTGGGTCTTCCTAAAGTATAGTATGATTATAATAGTATATAGATAATTGTTGATAGACTGAGTCAGTACATTTCTTGCTTTTTCAAAAGGAGATGTCTACAAATCAATTAGGCTATCTTTATGTTAAAGAGATAGTGAGACTGCATGTTATTATTTTAGATAGAGATTTGAGATTTATATTAGCTTTTTAGTATAGTTTGTAAAGATCTTTGGGCATCAAATTCTGCTTCAATACAACATATGATCTATAAATTGATAAGTAAACTGAGATGACTAATCAGATGCTAAAGGATATGTTAAAAGCTTGCTACATAGATCATAGGTCAAGTTAGGGTGAGTTACTAGCTTTAATAGAGTTTGTATATAGTAATAGTTATCACTCTACTATATATCTGGCTTTATTTGAGGCATTATATAGCAAGAGGTGTAAGTCTCCTATATATTAGGATGAGATTGATGAAAGAGATTCATTGAAAGCTATTATGGGTTTTAAGATAACTTAAAGGATGATTGATTAGGTTTGGATTATTAGACTGTAGATTAGACAAGCCCAAGATCAAGAAAAAAGTATACTAATAAGAGGTATAGGGAGATATAGTTTCAGGTGGGAGATAAGATGTTCTTGAGAGTTACTCTTTATAGGCATATGGTGAGATTTAGTAGAAAGGAAAAGTTGGTTCCTCATTTTATTAGTCCATGTGAGGTTTTAAAGATAGTTGGGAGTGTTAACTATAGGTTAGACTTACCTGCTAGTCTAGATCAGATCTATAATGTCTTTTGTATATCTCTATTAAGAATGTATGTTAGGGATAAGTATCATGTGTTAGAGGTTCAAGATTTGGATTTGATTGAGGATTTGAGTTATCAATAGTGATTGATTTAGACATTGGATCGTAAAGTTAAAACCTTGAGGAATAGAGAGATTCAATTGGTTAAAGTGTTATAGAAGAATCAAAGGTATGATGAGGCTACTTGGGAGGTAGAGTTAGAGTTTAGGTTAAGATTTCCAAAGTTGTTTAAGTAATTTTAGAAATGGAATTTTTATAATAGGGGTAGAGTGTAATGATTTAAGGTTAGAATGGTTATTTTAAGATGGAAATTGATAAGAAAAGTGAGATTTTAGGGTGAGAATTCAAGTTGAGTGAGTCTAAGGGTAGAATAGTCATTTAAAGGTTTATTTGGCTCATACACGTGTCATCTCTAGAGGTTGCCACATATACAACTTGGAAAAGCATGAAAATTTTGACTTTTTGTAACACATGATTGTGCATCCTAGGGATACACAACCATTCATGAATGTGTTTCTTACCTATGATCTAGCTAACTATATAATGCATGATTTAGTTTGAATTTCTCATAATTTTCATTTGAGATATTCTTAAGTATTCTAGAGAGGGTATTCTAGAGAGTAGAGAGAGAAAAGAGATTCTAGTTGAACCGTGACCTATGTTAAGAAAGAAAGCTAAAAAACGAGTAAACATCCATAAGCCTTAAAGTAAGTGTTTCTTACCTTCTTTTTCTTAAATTAGATTTTGTAATTGTCATAATTGATGTACAATTGCTGATGAAGCATGTTCTAATGTCAAATGATGTGCAATTAAGATAAATACATGCTAATCATGAAATATATGATGATTTTGTGATGATTTTGAATTAAATCACTTAAATCTAGGTTAATCACATGTTTCATCTTGAATTATATTATGTTCATGGAGTGTTGCTTCTAGGTACACAATTGTTGTGATTTTTAGTTTGATTCCATGATGATTAATGATCTTAGATGATATGACTAACTGGAAACATGCTTAGGATGTACATATGCTTGAATTTGATAAGCTGAGAGATTGAATGATCTTGATAATTACTATTGATTGTTAAAGAAATAATGTGCAATTGAATATTGTTAATGATATATTGCTATTAAATGAATATGGATCTAATTTGGGTTAAGGTTTGCATGGATCCATGGCTATTTGGCTAGGTCCTACAAAAGCAGAATGCTATGCATGACACATTATGTTTGAAAAGGCACACGATTATGTGGTCGCATTCTATAACATCACAATCGTGCATGTTATACATGCCTAACTAGATTAGCGTTGATGTTGTCTTGTTGGAGACACGATCATGAGATGCTAAGTCACGATTGTGTACACATGTCAATTCAACGAGAGCTATGAAATTTAAAGAGGACACAACTATACAACCTTATGGTTTACAATCGTGTAATGCAAGGATTTCAGGAAAAAAAAATCATTAATAAGTTAATTAAAAAGTTGAAATATATTAATCAAGTTTAATTAAGGAAAATATCAAAAGATTAAACAAATTAATGGAACGTAGAATTATAAAGCTAATAGCAAATTAACAAGGAAATCTATAAGATTAATTATTAAGAAATAATCTTAAAAATAAATTTAAGTAAAACCCAAATTTTCAAATATCTTTTAGGGGTGAATATAAGGAAACATCTATAGATTCATAAGCCCGTTAAAAAGGAAAATTAGCATCCGTTAGAGAAGACATGGTTATAGACTAAGTTCGTTAGAAAGAGTACTGATCGTGCATCAATTGAACTCACAGGGTCAGAGTACTGAATCTTTATATTCATTAGTCTAATCAATATAAGTGTTTTAAGAAAATATTTATTTATATGATTTTTATAAGTAAATACGAGAGAATATTTGTGGATTCACACACTCTTTAAAAAGGAAAATCAACGTTCGTTAAAGAAAACATGGTCATGGATTAAGTTTGTTAAAGAAAAAACTGATCATGCATTAGATGAACTCATATAGTCAAGATATCGAATCTCTATATTCATCAATCTGATCAACATAAATGTTTTAAGAAAATTCATATATAAATGATTTTTGTAAAAAAGTGATATTTTAAGGTAAATTTTTGATGAAATCTTTGGATCATTTACAATATGATTTATAATGAAATCTTTGGATCAATTGTGAGATTTCAAGGAAAGTGATTTTAAAGAAAGCAAGCCTTTAGGGCTAAGTTATGGATTTTAGCACATTCATATCATAAAATATATGACATGACATAATTAAGAGGAAAGATAATACAAGGATAGTAAAACAAGTAAAACATATAAGATAAATAATATAATAAGAAATGAGATAAGATATTAATGCTTAAAGAATAGGATTAGTATGTAAAGTTATGAAAACTTACAGAGCAAATTGCCACTCATTCTAAATTTTTTTTTTCCTTGCAAATTATATATATTTATGCGGCTAAAGAATGCTATGAGATGGCTTTGGATGGGATATCTTATGCTTAGATTGTATATAGTTTTCATGTATTCTCAATTTTCATGTGAAAAATTCATTTTATGAGTATTATGATTTAGTTTTGAGTATAGTTTCACCTTTTGTGTTTTCAGACATTTTTAGCATCAATAATATAAGTAGTTTTTAGTACATGATGATAAATGTTTTATGTTTCCACAACGTTTGAATGTATGTTTAAACTTTCATAAATGTGTATGTTTAGGTAAATATGTTTGTGATACTATTATATATTAAATAATATATGAATATATATAAAGAGAGTAGTATTCCAATAGGTGAGGCAAGTGAGGGCGTAAGACAAAACACTCAACATTTTGTTGTCTAGGTTTAGGTAAGTTACAGTCATAATAGGTGTTGTTGGGTGGATGAGGCTCGTAATTGGTATTATTAGGTGGACTAGTATGAAATTGAGGTATACTGGAAGGATTACTGTTGTTTGTATAATGTTATAGTAGCACTGCATTGTTAGGTGTCCAGGTTTGCTACACATTTGACAAACTACTCTTTCTCTGCCCATAAATCTTCCTTCTACCTCATTTACGTCAAGAGACAAGAAGATGTTTAGTCTGATAGTTGGTCTGATAGGTTGAATGATTCATGACAGATTCTGATATAGGTTGATGGAAAGGTCCCAATTGAGAGTTGCAATTAATTCAAAACTTCTATAATACACATTTTGCTTATGAGTAGTCATGCATGCATGAAAATAAGCTTTTTTTTTTTTTTAATAACAATTAATTAAATTATAAAAACATATGGAAAAATGAAGAAAGGAACTTATAAATTTAAAGAGATTCAATGATTAAATAGAAATATCGTTCAAGTGTTCTCATTTTCTACTATTTTAACCATAATTAAACAAAATATAAAGCTTGTTTTATTTCTAGGCATTTCATGTGTTGAAGAGCATTAACTGCAAAATTTATTACAAATTGTAACCATCACAAGCAGCCAACGTACAATGAAGTCAATTATACTACCTACCAATGTTGTTTAAAAATTATTTTGCGCTAAACAATTTCAAGACTTTTGACAAATAAAGGTTGAAAACACTAGAACAGAACTATGGTACGAGAAAATAAACATTTTACTTACCCATAAAACCATTTTTACTGCCACAAAGCAATTCCATTGCCATTTGTCAATTCGTTCGAAGCTTTCAACAGCCATCAATTCAAAAACATCATGATTTCCACGCACAAAACAAAATCAAATGCCAGTTTTTTTAACCCTATAGAGTTATGAGTTTAAACTTTTTCTTCCCTCTTTCGCGATAGTTTAAGGGGGGAGTAAAGGATTTGTTTAATAGTTTTTTAAGCCAATGAACTTCTGATAAGAGATGAAAACCAGAATTGGGTTTGTTTGCATGAGCATTAAATTTAATATATAAATCGTGAAGAGCCACACGAATACTGCATGCATGTTTTTAATTTTCAAGCACTTGTTGAGAATTGAGATATAGGTTGGAGTGATTATCAAATTCGGATGGCGCGTGGACGTTGGATTCCTTTTGTAATTTGCTGCACTGCACGACTGTACTACGACTCCACCTCACGCCACAGTTGAAACACCATCTGGTCCTTTCACTGGTACCCCTTACTTTAACAGTGCGGTAAAAACGAAAAATGGAGGATAAATAATGTAAAAGAAAGAGAAAAAACCGTTTACCGGTTATAGCAGGTGAAAATTTTGTTAGAGGAAGAATAGGCTTTTGCTTGAGAAAAGTTACATCAAATTCAAGGCCAATTCGAGGCTAAACCCTGTCTTTGTAGGGTGGGAGAATTGACGTCCACACTCTCTCACTCTTCTTATCTTCTCTCTAAACTCAACTCTTAATCTCCCTGTTTATTTCTCTTAACTTAAACTGTACAAAAAAAAAAATTAGCTTTAATGGAGTTTGAGGATCAAGAAGAGCAAGATGAAGAGATGGGTTTGGCAACGAGTTATGACTCACTTGGCCACTCATCTCGTGTCGAAATAGTGAATTCTGAACCGGTATCAGAGGCCCATCTTCCGAGGAAGCCCAGATACAAAGAGTGTCTGAAGAATCATGCGGTCGGGATAGGTGGACACGCGGTGGATGGTTGCGGTGAGTTCATTGCTGCAGGCGAAGAAGGCACACTTGATGCACTTCAATGTGCAGCCTGCAATTGCCACCGTAATTTCCACCGCAAAGAGATCAACGAGGGATCCGCCGTAGGACCTCTGGGTACCGGTGAAGTTTATTTTCACCTTCCACACAGCCACCTTCACAACCCTAGCCAGGTCCCACAATTCTCACCTTATTATCGGAGCCCGGCTGGGTACCTGCACTTGGCTGCAGCGACGCACCAAAGGCCACTGGCGTTGCCGTCGACATCTGGCGGAGGAGGGACCCATAGCCGGGAGGATCAAGAAGATATGTCAAATCTTCGAGGGGGTTCGCGCAAAAGGCTTAGGACAAAGTTTACGCAGGAACAGAAGGATAAAATGTTGGAGTTGGCGGAGAAGCTTGGATGGAGGATCCAAAAGCATGATGAAGAAACGGTGCAGCTGTTCTGTGAGGAGACCGGTGTGAAGCGGCATGTACTTAAGGTGTGGATGCATAACAACAAGCACACACTGGGTAAGAAACCCTAGGTATTCAGTAAAATCAATTTCAATATATTTATTTAAACAGAACTATTGATGACGATTAAAATTTTAAGCAAAGGTCATTGTGTTTCTCTAGCTTTGGACTCAAAAGAGGGGAACCATCGCTTGGAGACGGGGATATTGTGATGCTGACTTGCTGAAGATCAGTTCTAATTTATGCTACTACCATTACTCTACTTTGGATTTTAGTATTATTAGTTTCCAAGTTTTTTTTTTTTTTTTTGCTTTCCGTTTCTTCTAGGGATTTAACGTTTGGGTGGATGATGCTTGAACTAGAGTAGATTAATGCAGATGAAAGATCTTTACTTGATGTAGCGGATTAATGTAGATGAAAGATCTTTACTAAGTACCTTTTTAATTTAATATCAGTGGATTAGAAAGCTTTTTGGTTTGTGATTTTCAGTGGATGCTTTGTTGTTAGCAATGATAGTGAAGAACCAGGTACTATATACATGGTAAGTAAGCTTTTAAGGTTTTTTTTATAATTGTAACAGGCTAGCTATCAGTACTTTGAGCTGTAGGAAAGACAGAATTCTTGAAGATTGTAATTAAGATCTCTTGTTCAACTCTGGATTTGACCTTTCATTTGTAAGTTTGTGTCATCGCATTCACATCTCAACGTGTGCCAAGAGCTACATTTCCATTTCCTGTTTATATCAACATCTCTTTCGACGTTCATCTCTTTAGGTACATGTGTCTTCTATCTGTGACTTCTTCTAACTACTCACCTTTGCTTTTGTTTTGAAGCTGTTCTTATTTCTTATGCTATATGTGTTATGTCTTCGAAACATTTGGAGTTGTTCTCATTGGCTAGTTGCACTACTTCCTGCTTTTTTCAACTCGGATTCTTCTTCTTCTTCGTCCTTCACATAATGTGGGTTCTTTTGGGCTTTTTGCTCTGGGATTTTCCCAAATCACACTACATCTTTTGCTTCTTCGTATTTCTTCTTCTACTACTTGTGTTCATAGATGCTTTTTTCCTGAGAACATGGAAAACTTTAATGCTTAACTGAACAAAGTTTCATCATGGGGCCTCCTTCTGTGCTGCCACGTCTTTGCTCTTTTCTGGTGGTTTTGCGTTTACTTTTTGCAGACTTGAGGACAGACACTGATTACTTTGAATTTCTCTTTCCAAACATCCACTCTTTACATATTAATTGATTTCCCTGTAGTACACATTTTTTAAATTCATTTTATGTGCATAGTGGTTTTCAACTTTCCATTTGATTAATCATAAAAAGGACTTCATATATCTGATGAAGAAAATAGCATCCAAATACTCGATTATTGATTCGTCATCCTGGAAAGGAAAGAAATGAGCTGTATGGTTTTTTTTATTTTGTTTCACGAAAACTTTATAATATTTTCTTATTAATTAATAAATTTTTCTCTGTTTTCGTTTCCTCTCGGGAAGGAAAAGTAAATGCAAGAGCAACACAGTAGAACTTGTTCCATGCAAAATCAAATCCAGGTGTGTGGTACTGGTAAATCGATAATCGAGAAAGTCGATAGATCCAAAGCTGCCTCTTGCATTAAAATTTATCTCTTTTACTTGGTTATTTGAAAGGGAACATGTGGGCTCTCAGGCAACAGAAATAATAATAATAATAATAACCCGCGATGTGAGGGACAACGGTGGTGCCAGTGCCGATGCCGGTGCGGGGGGTGCAAGAATTTTGTCTGAAAATATCTTCAACTACTATCACTCGAAGATTCAACCATTCTCGGATACCACCCATTATGATTCTTAGGGTATCTTTCCTATCCTCATTCCATTTACCATATTATCTGGTAATTTGAGTATCAATAATGATTTATCGGTGAAAAATGCTGATCGGGGTGATCTATTTTACAGAACATTTTTGCACAGGATGCCATTATTCGTGTATACAAGTGTTTTGCAATGCCATTGTGACTTGTTTTCGATGTAAAACGGTGCCGGAATAAACAACTTTTCATGTGTTTGATGATGGAAGATTGAGATGGGGGGATATCGTGTAATTGGTGGGTTTGCTTGTTGTAGTATCCAAACTTGCTTACAACAAAATATTTGTAGACATGAAGATACCTTGCTTGATTCAGGAAATTAAACCAAAATATCATCAGTTAAAGCTGCACACTACTGAAACTGTGGTCCTATGAGAATCTTGGTTAAAGGTTTTCTGCACATCAGATCGTGATCGATCATCCTGAGAGATAAATTTCCCTTTGTTTTTATACTCACTTTAGCCATTCACACTTAATTTCAAGAGGTAGAGATTTTACTTCAAATTAGGCAATCTATTGAGGATAAAATTGCTTAGTTTTATTTTTTTTAAATTGATTTATTATGCATCTCTAAATTGTTCCCCACATGAGTCTTTCTATAAGTAGTATCAGAATTTTTCATTGATTAAAATCTTTTTATTTACTTGGAAGCTTCTTTGTAGCTGATCATTCTTGGAATGTTCAGCGCACATGAGGCTCTCTTTTCACCTTTTTCTGAATCAAAAAGGAGTAGAATCCAAGTTAGTTTACTAACTTATACTAATTATTATTATTGTTATTATTTTGTATTTAAATAAATACTACTTTGCGTACATATAATTATGTGTCATAGTTTAAGTAGATGATTGTTGGTGTTTATAATTTTGTTGATAACCAAGAATAACAAGTTGGTATATTATTACTTTGCGATGAGACTATAAATGAGCAAAAACTAATTTCGAGATTTGGAAAACATTCCAAAGAGATTTTACAAGCCAAGCAAACTGAAACTCACATTTGCTTTGAATTACATTGGAATTCATCCGTTTTAAGTGCGGTCCAAATGGAATGACAAGTATAGAACCTCTTCTTATCTTGATTTTTATTCATTTTAAATAATCTTAAAGGTTTATTGTTTTAATTCATGTGAGGTTAAAAACTTTTCTTTTATCATTTTTTTTTTTTTTTTTACCAATTTATCAATTTCATCTTCATATTTCTTCAGCTAAAGGATTAAAAAAAATTATTCTCTCAACTAGATCTTCTCAAGTGCTTTGATGTCGTCATGACATGATACATTACTCAACAATTCGACTGTTTATTATAATTATGCAAATGAAGTGGCTAAAGACTAGTCAAGAAGAAGCAATTATGATTTGGAAGACCAGTCGAGAAGTCGGATCGACCTGGAAAACTAGTCTAGTAGAACCAGGTGTAACCTCAAAAGACTATCGATAAGAACCAAGAGCAACTTAGAAGGATAGTCGGGTAGAAGCAGTGTGACTTGCGAATACTAGTGGAGGAAGAGATACTATACACATGTCAACGACCTTCGAATAGGATTCGCATATAAAAGTTGTGTTAATTTGTATGGAAAAATGAGAGCAAAATAGGAGAGTAAGAAGGAGAAAATAGAGAGGAAGACTGATAATGAGGGTTCAGGTTTATGAGCTCTGGTTTTGTATGCAATCTTTGAGAAAACTATTTAATATTTTATTTGTTATAATGGATCCTTTAGTTGCCTTGAAAGCAGCCGTAGGTAAGCAATCTGGTTGTCAAAGCACTATAACTTTCCTATGTTGTTTTTTCTTTTTTTCACGTTTTGTTTAATTTACTACCACTGCACATTCTTTATTTGTGGCTTTTACTATGAGTTGATTAGAGACTACCAATCCTAACTTTGATTACGTTTCAACTAGTATTAGAGCCACAAGTTCTATGGCAAAGAAATTAGGATTTTCATACCGATAGCTATTTTTCTTTCTCAATTAGGTTTTAAAAAATGTCTAGGTTTGAAGTAAAGAAATTTGCAGGGATTATTGATATGGATTGTGCTAAATGGAGACGAAAGCAGTGTTATTGAAAGAAGGACTTGCTTCCACCTTAGAAGGTGAAGATAGGTGACCATAAAACTTAGGTGAATAAAGAAATACGATCTATTGGACGAGGCTTAGGAGACAAGAGGGATGAAAAAGGAAACTACTCCAACATGAGTGTTGGATATGCTTAATGCACTTTACTTGCCTAAAGTTTCTCCAAATAGGATAGTTTAGGGAAAAAAAAGCTTTGAGTTCAAAATCGATGAGGGTACACTTTTAGGAGACAATATGAATGAGTTTATGAAGTTGGTTTAAGATTTGGAAAGCCTAAATTATAGGGTTCATAATGAGGATCAAGTTGCTATGCTTATAAATTTTTTAGCTAGGATGTACATAAACTTTGTGCATACCCTAAAATATGGTAGATAGACCTTAAAGTTAAAATAGGTTGTAATAGCTATTATCGCGAAGGATGTCGAATACAAGAAGGAAAGTAAGCTATATGGTGAGGGATTACATGTTATAGGTCTTTTTGAGAAAAAAAAAAAAAAACTATAAGAAGTGAGATTGATATAGAGACAGTTCTAAGTCAAAGTCTAAATTCTAAAGTAAACTATATGGTGAAGGATTAAGTGTTATAGGTCTCTCTAAGAACAAAAAAAACTATAAGAAGTGAGGTTAGTATTGAGGGAATTCTAAGTCAAAGTCTTAAGTTAACAAAAATGTTCCTTTCACCATATGTTAGGCCACTTCAAGAGATATTGTCTTCGATTGAAAAAAGAAAAATTGGTGTAAATAATGTTGACGAAAATGCAAAGTTAGCTTATAATGGTTATGAGAGCTCAAATGTCCTAATTGCTTTCGAAAATGAGCTAAATATTGAGTGGATTCTTGATTCAGGTTGTACATACCGTATGACTCCTAACAAGTGATAAGAGATTGAGAATACTGATGGAATACACTATTTTTTGTGAAGTTTTAAGCATTGGGGATGTGAGGTCATGATGCTAAAAAGAAACTTAATTTCCCTAGAAAGCTTAGGCTAATAATTACAATTATAAAGCTAAAGGTGGAGTACTAAATGTCACTAAGAGGTTAATGTTATCCTGAAAGGTGAAAAAAATGAACGGTGGTATGTTTTGACATTAGAACAACAATTATTTTATCTCTATATACCTAAAGTAAGTGTGTATTGTCACATAAGAGGTTAGGTCATAAAAGTGAGAGAAGGTTGGTTGAGTTGAGTAAACAAAAGTTATTAGGTAAGAATAAAATTGAGAAACTAGGATTCTATTACCACTATACTTATGGTAAATTGAATAAGGTAAAAGTTAAGACCAACAAACATTGTACTAGCTTAGTTTTAGAGTACATATCTATATATACATACATACATACGCACACACACACACATTTGGGAACCAACTAGGAACTCATTCTTAAGTCGTTGTAGGTACTTTATTAGCATCATAGATGATTTCTCTCGAAGGGTTTGGTTATATTTCTTGGAAAATAAAAGGAAGACTCTAGTAAATTCAAAGAATGAAAAGTGATGATAATAAAACCAAACTAGAAAGATAAACATGAAGTTAAGGACTACTAATGGGCTTGAGAATGAAATCTTTTGATAGATCACGAAATGAGAGTGGCATATCAAGGCACAAAATGTTAAGGTATGCTCTTTAATAAAATGAAATCTTTTGATAGGTCATGCAATGAGAGTGGCATACTAAGGCATAAAATGTTAAGGTATACTTTTCAATAGAATGACTTAATTGAAAGGATGAATAAGATAGTCTTAGTTTATTATCTTGTGCATACCTTCTATCTAGTTCTAGGCTGACTGTTCCATATAGTTGTCTATTTGATAAATAAGGTATCATGCTTCACAATTAAGTTTAAAACATCTATAAAAAAGTGGACTGGTCACACTTTTGATTATAGTAATCTTAGAGTATTTGGTTGTACATCATTTTTACATAATAAGCAAGTTAAGTTTCAATCAAAGGCTTTAAAATATATCTTCATTGGGTATCTTGAATAAGTTCAGAGTTATAATTATTGGGATCCAGTGAAGAAAATGTGCATAATCAATAGAGATGTGAATATTAATAAAGATGAATCGGATGGTTTAGCTAGGAAATGAAAAAAATACTCAAGCGAATCCAACCAAAAGGTTAAGGCTAGAAGTTAAGATTTGGGAGATAGAGCTATTACTAAAAAAAAATTATGGTCTAAAGTCAAATTTTTAGGAAGAAAATGCGTAATGACAAGATAAAGAACTTGACTTAGATGATAATAGTGAGGGGGTGTCATATTAGATAGTCTTAGAAATTATCAGTTGGTAAGAGATAGAGCAAGAGAGTTATTAAACGTCTAAGTAGATTTGCATATGTTAATATGATTGCTTTTATACTTCAATGTGAAGGAGGTTGAAAAGCAGCCAATAATGGTTCTAAGCTACGATGAGCAATGATTCTTGTTTATGCAAGAAAGTAACATGGGTGGATTTTAATTCCTTGCTCAAGAAACTAGTTGATAATCCTGGAGGGAGCAAAGTGGTAAAGTAATGAGTGTTTAACAAAAATGAGGAATTTGAAGAGTTGATCCATCTAGGAACAAAGCTAAGTTAATAGCTAAGGTGTTCACATAAGTTAAGGGAGTAGGTTATAATGAGATATTCTCACCTATTGTATAACTCACATCTATTAGGATTCTATTATCTTTAGTTGATCGATTTGAACTTTTGTTAGAGCAACTTGATGTTAAGATTGATTTTCTACATGGAGAGCTAGAAGAAAGAATTCTTATGGATAAACTAGTATTTTTTTTTTTTTTTTAAAGAAAAGAGCGATGAGAATAAGTTATGCCTACTTGGAAAGTATTTGTATGGCCTTAAACAAGCATTGAGGCAATTGTATGAAAATTGTGATAGCTTCATAATAAAATATAGTTTTAATAAGAGTAATTATGATAACTTTTTTGTATGTTAAATTATTTCATGGTCATTGATAATTATTTAGCATTATATAATATTGATATGCTAATAGCTTGCAAGGATCTCAATGAAATTTCAAGATTCAAAAGGTAAATGAAAATTCATATTGAGATGAACGATTTAGGGTAGGGCAAAAAGATTATAGGCCTAAATATAAAAAGGAATAGAACAGAAGGAAAGTTAATACTAACACAAAAGGTTCATGCTAAGAAGGGGCTTCAAAGGTTGAATATGCAAAATGATAAAACCTGTCAAAACACTTTCAAAAAAAGCATTTTAATTATAAGTCAATGTCCTCAAACTAATGAGAAAAGGAAGAAGACTTATGCAAATACTAGGCTTAAGTTGGAAGTGTCATGCACTAAGTGGTGTGCACTACACTTGACCTAGCCACGTGTTGTTTATGTGAGAAGACAAGTGATAGACAGGATGGAATCCACAGACTTGATCTTGTCTGAACTCAAACTCACAAAGAAATGTTAAAAACATTGGAAATGTAAAATCTCTGATCAAAGTAGAAAGAACATTTATGAAAGGATATTTTATGATGATATTATAGCGATGTATTGATTGATAATTCAATATAAAAGTAAGTTAAGGTTTCGACATTCCATGAACTCACTCTTAATCATGATAAGACAACAAAAGGATTTTACTACAAAGTATATACATCTTTAATAGGTTCATTGGAATTCATCTTCATTATGGTTTAGAGTTATGATGTATTACTAAATACTTACGATAATCGATGGAAGTTTTATTCATAATAGGCTATAATAAAACATATCATCAATTAATATTGGCCTCACAACTAGATTACAATGAACCTAAAATGTCATACATAGTAACCTAAATACATAAAGAGATAGAGGATAATATATCATTAAGAGTTAATGTTTATCATATGTATACGGATACATTCAAAATAATATTTTGGCAAGATATGATTATTAAAAGATAGCTGGCAGTTAACAAAGGTAATAAAGTCTTTTCATCATTACTGGATAAAATTCAATAATATATTCTGAATGTAATAACATTTTAAAGAGTTAAAATGGTAAATGGGATTAAATGTTATGTCAAGTTTTTAAAATAGTTAAGCGAAAGGGCTAGTGTGCAATTAATAAAATTTGCATATATAAGAGGAATCATTTATCCTATTTATCAAATTACGTCGACATTACTCATTCTCACTAAATTGCTCCTATTCTTGCCTCTCTCTCTCTCTCTCTACAATTTAGTTAAGGACTTTCTTGGATGAATTTCATCTAGAATTCTTCAACTCCATCACTTTTAAAGCTTCAAACGTGTGAAAATCTTCCTCCTTTTCTTTAACATGCCAAATGACTTCAACCACTTAACCAATTTTGTGATTTTTTCCTCCATGCAAGAATGCTTATAAATTACAAACTCATTTATTCTTCTAGAAACTTGGTGAACTTGGGTATAAATAAGGGTGACAGTCAAAGTCCTTTTAATGTAAAAATAAAATGTTTCATCAGAGATAAAAAGATACTGACGTAACACTACATTTTCTACAAATTTATATTGAGAAAAATTGTCTAGGTAGAGAAAATTCTTGGAAAGGAAAACCCTGTTTATATTCTTACCAAGGTTGTTACCATGGTTGAATAGATATGAGGCGTAGAAAGGCAATCGAAGTATTATGCTTGTATCAAGTGTCAAGGTGGATAATTGTAGCAATGTGACAACTCTATTACAATTACGCAAATGAAGCAGCTAAAACTACTCGATAAAAAGTAGGTGTAACTTGGAAGATTAGTCGAGAAGGAGAGATCCGGAAAGCTAGTCGAGTGGAAGCAAGTGTGACCAGGAAAGACTAATTGATAGGAAGCAAGAATGACTTGGAATGCCAGTCAAGTAGCAGTAGATATGAACTAAGAAGACTAGTCAAGGAAGAGGTATTATATACGTGTCATCAACCTCTTACAAGAGTTTGCATATAAAGTTTCATCAAAGCGTATAAACAAAAAGAGCAAAAAAGAAGCATAAAAATGAGAGAATAGAGAGGAAGATTGACAGTAAGGGTTCAAGTGTATGATCTCTGGTTTTGTAAGCAATGCTTGAGAAAACGCTATAATATTATTTTCTAGTATAATAGATTCTTTTGTTGTCCTGAAAATGGATATAGGTAATTGATTTAGTTTTCAAACCACTATAACTTCACTGTGCCATTTTTCTTTTCTGCTCATTTTGTACTATTTACAGCTACTTGATATTCTTTGTTCATAATTATTACTCTAGTAAATTAAAGACCACAAGTCCTAAGTTCGATTAAGTTTCAACATGTACTTCAAATTAAAGATTATCAATTATCAGATTTAAAAAGCCTTAAATAAGACATAATATAGTTATATCATCTGTGCATATATATTTTTAATAATATTTCATATCTTTGTACAGTTTATAATTCACACATTATAATTTTTTTATATAAAATAAGCACATGATATGATAACATTTTCAATTCTAAGTGTGTAGAGAAACTGTATTAATGTTTCGTGAGTTTGTGTTTTATGTATGTTCTTCAAGAGATGCATCGAAAACTTTACTTTATTTTTCTTGTTTCCTACATATGGAGTGACATCAGTTTGTGTATAGCTGTCTATGTGACATTAAGGAAATTATGCATCCAGGAATGGAAACTAATCAATCATATATAAGGATTAAAAGATTATAGGATAAAAAAGATAAGTTTTATTCAATTTTAGTAAGTGCTAAATCAATTTTAGAACGTTAATTTAGGTTATTAATTAAAATAATTATATTTTGGGGTGGTGTACAAAAATAACCAAGTATCTAAGACTGAAAATTATAGCTAAACAACTTAATTAAATATAAATACCATTATCCCTAAGTTTACAACAAAAACCTTAAAATCTCTTAACCCTAATTTGTCATTTTTTCTGTAACTCACAAGAACATGAATTCAAGCATGGAAAATTGTTAAATCGAGGTGAGAAGAATAATATTTATTTGTTTTATAAACTTAAGTTGATGGATTGTTGTATTGTTAGATTCAAAGACAAAATTGCAGGATTTTTATGGGTTCAAAGCATTTTTCAAAAGTTTAGTGTAACACTAAACTTAGATTTTGGGGTGAGTGTAAGTTTTCAAACTGTCAAAGCATTTTCAGGAGTGTAGCTGCAAAAAATAGAAGCTAAATATTTTCCTGATTTTTGGCGTTCCCCCTAAACTTTAAAATAGAGTGTAAATGTATAATTTTAAAATATAGGGTATAACAAAATGACACTAAGGTTTAGGAGTGCATCTAAAAAATATAAAAACTAAAGATTTTCTAAAAATTTAGCATGTCCACTAAACTTGGTACTAGAATGCTAAACATCAAATTAAAAGGGCAAATTATAAGAATTTAGATCTAGAATAGGTTTAATAAGATTTTAGGGACTAAACATAAGATTTATAACTTTGGGGTGTATGGAATTTCGCAAAGTTTATTATTTTCTATGCGCTTACAATGTGAAATCTCAAAGTATTTTTTAAAATTTTTCAATGAGGGCATTTGTAAGATTTAAAAAATTAGGGGTATATAGAATTTTATGTCAAATGAAATTTTGATAGCATTTTTTTGTTAAATTACATTTATTAATTTTAATACAAGTCACATTATTATCATAAAATCAATCAAAATGTTGGAATTGTTTTAGTTACATATAAAGGTAAATGGATGATGACGAAATATAACATCACAAATTACATGAGAGGAAAACAAAAAATGGTAAAAATATATTTGACCATGACATACAATTGATTAGCAGAGTTATTAAGTAAGCATATGCATATTAAACTTTGATGGAACATTATCCACATTTGCATAAAACCCAAAAATGTCATCAATAGAATATTTATCGACAATAAGGATGCTACCAATGTTCGATGTATCGTCACCCTTTTCTTAGAAGATGACAAAACTGGTTTCTCCGTTTGGAATTGTTTCTTTGAAATAAAAAAGGGGGAACTTTAAATATTGTATATGAAACATATAAACTTGAATCCCAAGAACAATATCATTCTCTCATAAGGGTCAACATGAAGTTCACAATTTGTATGAAGAGGGTAACATTATTGTTGACATTGATGAGATGATCTTGTTGTTGTTCTTGGTTTAGAGTTGTTTCAACCACTGTGGATTATGTACATAGACATAAAACAAAACAATGAATTAGGGTGCCTTCGACCATGGTCATGAGATGGATGATATCTCTATCAAAGGACTTGAGTTTGATGATGCATTCAATGTTATATGAAATCTTAAAGGTATGGTTATTTCTATTATAACAAGTTTGGTTATAGTCCATATGACACCAAAAATCATGACTCGTCAACCACTCTTAGTAATGATAAAGTATCAAATAATCTCTAATTTAATGACTTGGATACCTCATTTCTCTAAGGAGCCAACACAACCACTTACAGATGGTTTTGTAAGTGATATATGAGGTTTTAAAGTGATTGATATCTTTAGAGACAAAGACACATTACAAGATGCATTTAGGAAGTTGGCTTTTAAAATTGGTTATAAAGTTTTCAAATCAATAAGAGATATATAGGAGAGTAGATACCATTAAGAAAATTTTCAATAGTGTCCAAAGGCAACAAAGTTGGATGGTTGTGATTAATTATAACTTTTTCATATGGATAGTCATCACTTCTATCCAAGAGATCAAATCTTGCCTGCTATGGGCACACCAATGTCAATTCATTAGAAAAAATCCTAAGGACAATGTTTATCATAGAAGATCAAGTGTATAGGCTATAGGAAATTATAGTCTATATAGTCAAGTGGTATGATATTAACATCTCATATACATAGTCATGGCCAAAAAAAAAGGGCACTAAATTATTTAATAAGTTCTTCAAAGAAGTATTTCATGTTATTACTTGAGTACTAGTATAACTCGAAGTTGTGTAACCTAACTATTGTGACACATATTAAGAAAAATGTTCACAATCAATTCAAGCACTTTTTCATGTCATTATGGTGTTTCACTAAAGTGTTTGTTGATCATATTCATCCAGTTATTATTTTTGATAGGGTATTTTTAAGGGAAGATATGTCAGGATACTATTTATCGTTGTTTCTAATGATGAAAATAATCAAATTTATCAATTAGCATATAGAGTTAGGGATAGAGAGCAAACAAAGTTTTGGATATGGTTCCTTAACAGATTTTAAGAATGTATTGGCAATTTACCTAATTTGGCTATCATTTTAGACATACATTTTCTTATTATGCCTACAATGGTGAATTTTTTTTCCTAATGCATACCATGGATATTGCTACCAGTATTTAAAGGCCAATATATGAATTAAATACAATAGGAAAAAGGAAATAAATGCATTGTACTAGAAAACAAATGAATCTTATCATATGTTTTATTTTTTACAACTATGACAACGATATATAATGTTAAACTAGATACGACACAATTCCTTTAAAATATTGGGTATAAGAGATAAATGTGTCATATTTTATTAACAAGAGATATAATACAATGCAAACCAACATTTTCATGTCTTTTGATGCATTTGTTGAAAACATCCATGTTATATGTATAAGTAAGCTTGTGGAATTCATCTAAGGTACTCTATAGAGATAATTTTATGAATTGCAAAACATGACACATAAGATCAATCATAAAATCAATTCACTTTACTTAACATTGATTATATAAATATATTGTATAAATAATTTCATTTATTATGTAATGTATGGATGAGAGTGATAATTAATTGACTTTTTAGGTCAATGATAACATGGCATTATTCATTAGTATAAGGTGTTGGTGAGTGACCAAAAAACTATAATGGTGGACTTAGGAGACCTCCCTTGATCATGCAAGAAATTTTAGCTATAATAACTACCTTGTTCCGACATTGTTGTAGTTACTAAAGTAATGAATTTGTTGGATTGCTACGAATGGGTGCACCAATTATATGGTAACATAATCCATGTTGTTTACATCAAGATTGTTAACTTGTTGGGAGATATCTTAATGGATTTATCTAAAGGATGTTTTTATTATTCTTCCTCTCAGAAATTAGTGGAGTTGGTTAATTGTGAAGTTATAATCATGTTTTTTTCACATGAAGAAGTAGTACAACCATGATATTATTAGTTGTTTTCAAGAAATGAACATATTAGGCTTAATTGTAAAAGCACAGTTATAGTCCCAAGTACTTTATCACCTAGGATTTCAAGAAGAAAATATGGACATGACCTCTTCAATAGTGGTCTAAGTTTCTTAAATTATAGGCAGGATTTTGAAAGATTTGTTAAGATTAATACAAATCTACTTGTATGATATTTGAACTATGTTAAATTTTTAAGTTTAACCTAATTCACATTATTGTTAATTGGCTATTAAATTGTTTAAAAACACTTTTCTATTCAAATAGTATAATTATTGTGATGATGAAAATCAAAATCATTATACTATATGATTAATTAAACTGTGCATAAAAGTATGACTCAACAAATATTAGGGAAGATGGTCATTATATAATGCCAAGGCCATTTTGGTCCTAACTCCTAAGGAGTTGTTACTTCATGCATCTAATGGTCGTCAGCTACATAAATACTCTATGATTTTCAATGTGAACACTTTTCATGCACCCGATCCCAATCCCTACTATAAAATGATGTCTTATCTTAAAAGTGACATTAGATTAATACATATCTATTGACTTAATTTCTACCAATACATGGATTAAAAGATCATGTTCAAAATGCACGTCATATATAGATGCATGATCTCAATACACTTTGCTTTATAAGTTGTGTAATAGCTTATGGCATAGTATATAATGAATCACCAAGGTTGCATATCGACATCTTTGCACACCTAGTGCTCATTCTTGAAATGGAATGACATATAAACGTGTCATATATGTCAAAATTGTAAATACAATGGAAATGATACATAACACATATAACTTAATGATTAGTTGGACAATAACTTTGCCTTATTAATTGTACACTTTGTATGAAAATATTGCTTAACTCTGAAATGACATATCAAATCAGTATGGACATTTGACTAATGATGCTGGGAACTATTAGAGGTTCATTGTCTCGCTCTATGTAGTAGGAACACTATAAACATATAGTCCAAAGTTGTCCAATTCTATAGTATTATATCTGGAGACATATGTTAGTGAGACCTCAATATCCCCATGTGTGCATCTAATGTTATACATAATGACAAACAACATTAATGACTATAAACATAAAAACTAATGAAATATACATAAGGAGTGAAAGGTTTTTCTGTTGCTCAACCACATTTTAAAGGTCAATAGCATAAACTAAAAGTCGATCCTTAAGTATTTACCCAAAACCATGACATCTTGCTCATCTTTATCAATAGCACGATTATACTAGTTGAAAAATGCATTGTGCATGCTAGAATACCTTAAAGTAGATAGGCCAAAAACCTTAAACCTCATATCCTTTGACTCTCAAATTGAGTGACAATTTATTATTACCTAATCAAGATTGTAGGTCATCCAAAATTGATGTTCATTCACTCATTTCTACACCGTCAAACTTCAGCCACAAACAAGTATGGGAACATGTAATTTTTTTGTCAAATTTTAAGCAATATTTAATCTAGACTATGCAATCTACAACTCCACTTCAAGGCTTAATAATTCTTCTAAAAGAAAGTTAGGAAAATGATGTTCCAACACAACACAAATTAGAGTAACTTACTTGAAAATTATTAGCAAGATTGTGAAACCTCAAACATAAATGATTCCTCCACCAATTTGAGAGTGAACCAAGGATAAAGGATGAACTCCACCACCAAGGTTCTTCTACTACTAACTTCTTCTTGCTAGAAAATTGGATAAAGGAAATAGAAAATTCACATGAACCACCAAAGCTTCATGGAACTCAAAGAAAGCAAAAGCTTTTCAATTTTTCATTTCATGAAAAGTTGCTTACAAAGAGTTTGAGTTGCCTTTATATAGGCAAGCCTTAACCATGGTTAACTTTAAGCTTAACCCTAGTTACTTAAAATACATTACAAGTCAAATAAAGAAAATATTAGAAGAAAATTACAAAGGTATTAAAGTGGCCTAAATATTATTTACAATGCAAAATTACAAAGTAAATATTTCTAAAATATTATATCTTGCATGCTTGTATTTTCTTCTTGATTGAATTGTCTTGGATTCAGATTTTTGAATCAAATATTTGAATTCAATCCAAAAGGTCATTGGCATTCGAATTCATGATAAACATCATTAGAAATCCAAAAACATGAAGACTGGAGCATTGGAAAAATTCTGGAATAAAAAAGCATGCAAATTGGTTTGAAAGGCTTAACAATGGGAAATTGTAAAATGTAGCTGTTGCGGTATTATGCCACAACATGAGCATGTTGTGTGCATGTGTAAGTGTGTGTAACACATGTAGGCCTATGCACTTACTAACGCTGCAAGACAATGCACTGCAACGTGTAGTGCTAACCTCTTGCGCGTATAGGTGTGCACATGGTTGTGCGCTCCCGAGAACTTTTTCCTTCGTGTGTTTTCGATCTGATTATTGTCCAATTCAACTTTTTTTTGCTGGCTTCGTATGAAGCCACTTGATAAATGAGAACACCTTGGGCTACTAGGAATAAAGATGGTGATGCTTGAAATTCATTCAAATGTGTGACTCAAACTTATGCTTGTTTACTTTGTGTGTTTGGATTTCTTTGAAATTGGTAGGTTCAGGTCAAGTCATCTATTGTAGGCACTTAATCCGCCTTTGTTGATTATTTTGACTAAAATGAGAACTACTCGAATTCATATCATTACCTCAATCTTTATCTTTGTCTAAGGGAATCCATAAATGATGAATAAACAAATGACCTTCATTTGATGATGCAACCTTGTAGCATGCAAAGTACATTAGGAATGATCAAGACTAATGCATCATTAATTTGTGGCTCATTCAACTAGTGTAGTAAATAAAACTACAAAATGATGGTAGGGACATCAATTATGGGCATTGGCATGATTATTGTTCCCTCACATCGAGTCAAAACCATGACTATAATTATGTTATCCTATAAATATATTTGTTCGGGTAAGTACCAAAAAAAAAAAATCAAACTACGAACAATAGCCTAAAACATGCACTGAAGTTAACAAACTAATAGCACCTCTACCAATACTCTCTCCATCTCACTTGTGGAAACTAATTAGTTGGCTTCCATTTAACAATGCAAGGAACACATGAGGGTGACTTTAACTCAACCCAATCTTCAAGGTTGTCCACCATCTTGCATATACACTATTGTAAACCAAAGTTCAACACAAACAACTAGTTTAAAATAATGAAGTTAATGGAAATGTGTAATAATAATGAAGGTGACAAATAATAAAATTTGTAGAAAAAACATAACCACAAGCTTCATTACATCCTCGTCATTATCCCTTCATGTTTGGGCTTTAGAAACCTTTATCAAGTCACTATATCTAACAAGCAATTTATTTGGAAAGTAAGCATTGCTTAACCTCTATCTCGAGGAGGTTGAAACGTACATTGACATATCTATCTCGTAGCTAAAATGTAGACCTGTGATTAGGGCAAACTCAAATTGGCTAAAGCTTAAGTTAACCCCATTATGTTTGAATTAAAACTCCTTTCTCGAGGTTCCCTTATGAATCTCCCTTAGCAACATTAAATGTTTCAGTACACTTTTGAATATAGTGATGTCATAATCTACAAAAGGGCAAGGCATGTCTACCTGAACAACTTTTGCTAATGGTTATTCAATCTTAGTCATAGCTTAGTAATTTCCTTCTTCTATACTCGAATGGGTACCTACACTTTGAAATGGTGACAACCTCAAACTTCTTAAAGGGCTTGCTCTAGTTGTGTAGTAAAACCTTGACATCTACTTTTATGTCCGAAGGCAACATTTTGTGAACAAATACCAAAAAAATTTATTAGTAACACCCAAAATCAGGAAAACCAAATACTTTTGGGAAATTATTAAAAAGAAAGAAAAATAATAATATTTACCTAATTTCTCTCCATTATCAAGAAATTTTATACTAATATAAATTCTATTAACAAACCCCTAAAAGTTTATAATTTTACCCTTATATTTTCAAAATCTTATATTTACTTCGAATATTTTACTTTCATCCCCATGCTAAACATTTCTATAAAACCCCAACACTCATGCTATTAATGTGAAATTTTAGTTTATTATATCTCATTAGGGAAAATTTTCCTAACCCCCTCAACTTTTAAATTTTGTAAAAATGACGTAATATATATATATATATTACTTAAAACCTTGTAGCTTTTATATATATATAAGCTACAAGGTTTTAAGTAATTTCTCCTAATAGTGCTAGATTTTTGGTCCACTTTGCTTTTAGATTTACACAGACACCTTCACGCTAAACTTTAAATATAAGAGGCAACTAATAGATATATGAGCTACAAGTTTTTATTGTTTGCTCCTTTGGTAACACATAACGCTTGGCCCCTTCAGCTTTTAAAATTTGCAAATAAACCCCCAAATAGATCTTTTTGGCATTATCAAGGTATATAACAATAAAACCCCCTATTTTCTATATCTATCAGTACTGTCATATTCAAATTTAGTCTATATGCCAAAATCTGTACACAGTTTAATGCAGAATCTTGGTTGTAAGGTTAAACTTAAGTATAGAAAACTTTATTTGACTCCTTTAGTTTATAATATTATCATATACATTTTAGCCCTAAATGATTAATTGTTATAAAACCCCATAGTTTTTCATTATATCAATAACCTCTTGTTTCAAAGTTTGATACAGTAAACTTTTTTCTAAACTTAGAATATACACTCAACTTTTTTTCTACATACCAAAAATTATGTTTTCTAGACAAATCCTTTTCAATGCAACTTAAACTACTCAAATCACACTCTAAACTCCATTAATCACAAATAAATTCACAGTTTAATCATCTAAACAACTATATAAACCATAATTTAACTCAAAGTTTTGAACATAAACCCTAAATGAACATTAACACAACAATTAAGAATAAATAAGATTATTAAAAAGACGTAAAAGCTAACATTTTCCCCTATGTTTTAGCTAAAATGAGATTGGAAACTTAAAAACACCTTGGACAATGACAACAAAATGTGATGACAATAGAAGATAAAGAAAATGGACTAAAAAACCCATTATTATTTGTTAGATATTTGATCGGACACATAATGAGAACTCAATTGAAATTGTGAAAATGATGAGCAACCTAGAAAAATTTGATTTATATGACTTACAAAAATTTTATTATAATCAGTTTGTAATATGTTATCTACAATGGTTTAGTTCTTAGGAAGTTGATTATTTTCTGCAAACCCCTCAAAATATGGTTATTTTAATGTTAATTTTATGCCACTTCTAAAACTTGAAGGAAAGTTTCTGGCTATTTTTGAGACTACATCATTGGTTTACTTGCAGTCTTGCAGTCTTGGGATAGTGAAACCTAAAAAGAAATCAATAATTTTTAGTCACTTTTCTTTTAAATTACAGGTAAAATTTCACAAAATTACAATTTTCAAGTGCTATGAGGAGTTATGATAAATTAACAGGGTCGTCTTTTCTCCCTCTGCTCATGCAATAGAAATTAATTAGGGATGTACTTGGTGTACTTAAGTGAAAATTCGAGGGAACCGACCAAATTGACCTAATTAGGTTCCCTTGACTTATGTTCCGTGAACAATAAATTATGCTGTCGAATGTCAATCCGTAAATATAAATGAGGTATATACATACGTATAAATGGATGATTAAAACTTCTTCCTTCTATCTAGTAGGGCTGTTTAAAAATACCGAAAACTGAACCAAATTAGTATTTAAATTGAAAACTAATTCAAAAAATAAAGTATCCAAACAACCTGATTTGGTTATTGGGTTACTCGAATTTTTGGTTCCATTGTTGGTTTTATAAAATTTGAGAATCGGTTCTCAAATCAAATAAATAATAAAAACTTATTTAATAGAAAAGTTAATCAATAAAAGTAAAATCAGCCTTTCCCCTAAAGTTGAATAGTCAATATGATATCTGTATTTTTCTCTTATCCTAATATTCTTCTCTTACCTCTTCAAAAAATGTTGTGGAGTGACTTATCTCTTCTCTTCCAAGTTTCGACTTTCGAAATCTTGTGTTTGGTGATTAATTTTTGTCATGTTTTCTTCGTCAACTTGTACTAAATGTTATACGTTATTAATTTAATTTGGCTGTTGTTTATGATTATTCAGATTCATAAAAGATTGAATATCTCTATCTTAACTAGTGAAAATAGATTTAGAACATAAAAAGGAAGACGTCAAAAATAATTATACTATTTTGTTTAGTGTTTATTAAATAAGACACCTTAATTTTCCCTTAGTTATTAAACTGATACTCTATCACCTTATATGATGCCGCTCAAAAAGGCCAAGAAGTTTTTATACACGTCTTCACAAATTGCAACTCATGAAGAAATTTGTATGCCATCATCAGATGAAGCAGAGTAACTGAAAGTATCAATTCGTTTATCCGATAAAATCAGTTCAGTTATGTACCCATCAATGCCTTAAAAAAAATTTCTGAATCTGGAGGTGCTGCATCAGATTCGTTGGATTGTAAACTTCAAATATATATATAAAACTCCTATTCAGTTGGAAAAAGTCATGGCTTTTGCAACTCAAATAGACACCTTTTGTGCAGAAGAATCCAAGGACAAGGACGATTCAATGGCAAATCCATTCCACGTTTCTCATTCATTCGCTATTCAAATTATATTATTCATATATTTACATATTTATTGGATTAACAGACAAATATATTTTCTTTTAGAAAGTGAATTGGATATAAATGGATGTTGGGGTTGTCCTTAGTGGTAGCTTATTGCAAATGCGCAATTGTGCTTTCCATTTTGTACTCATTCGATCTGATAGTGTTGAGGCCCACAAATTGATGGAAGTTGAAGTTCGGCTTTATGTTTTGAGTGACAAAAGCCTCTCTTACTCAACTTGTTTCACATCATATTTTAAAACCAAGATCAAGTAAATTTATTTTAGTTTTCCTCCAATTGTTTCTAAAGTGCAATATGCGTGACAATAACTCAACTTCATCCAATTAAAGTTAGTGCAATTAATTAAATTAATTAAACTAGGGGTTTATATAATTTTAGCAAACACTCTAAAGATTATACATATATCAATCTTGTCAAAGGCATGTCACTTAAGATTTTCAAGGATCATTTTGTATATTTGAGACTTTGTTATAATTTGCATTTAAGAGAGTTATTTCATGTTTATGTAATTGGACTCTATTTGGTTTGTTTCTCATTTAATTGTGTCCATTTTGGTTTAGAAGACAAACATTATGTAGGAGTGGAAATAAACATTTAAGTTTTATTTATAAAGTTTTATTTCACATTTAAGTTTATTTCGAAAAGGAAAATTGAGTTGCGAAATATGAATGGTATTATCTACTTTTGAAAGATTTATTGTTGTGGTTTATACAATTTTATTTTTCTACATAAACATAGCATACATAATAAATAATATAAAATAAATGTCAAGTGAAAAAATATTAGAATTATAATTAATTCTAATTATAATTTAGTTCAGGTGGTCATCATTTTATATTGAGATTCAATTTTATTATAATTGTTATTACACAGTTATACGATTAGGATTGTCGTATGTTGGATGAAAATGCTCAATAAATGCCCAATATATGTGTCCAAAATTGTTTTTGGACATAAAGGAAATAAGTTGCGATATATGAAAATAGGCGCAAAAAGAATCGGTCCCCAGTATCCTCTGAAAAGTCTACCCACTCCATCAACTGCTTTCGGTGAAAGGATATAGGAAGCACCGGATCTTCTAAAACTGGATTTTAACATTGCAGAGGACAACCTCTTGGATGAAGACGAGCAACATTTGATATAAAAAATCCAGAGTTCATCCAGGGCAGGAGGTATGTTTATTTCAGAAGTTTTTTATTCTAGAAACTTATTTATGTTAAATTTTTCCAGGTTTTGTATCGTTATCATATTAGGATAAGAATTTAGATGAACTTATAGAGTATTGTTAGACCCAAATTTGACTCGGAAAACTACTTAAATTACTCGGGCTTCTCCCTATGCATTGACTGATCCACCTCTTTAAACAGATTCATGCAAATCATCTACATTGGACTTAGCAAATTCATGAGAAATTAAGTGCATAATGTCCCACTAAGAATTAATTGAATGTACATATATTAAATGTATAGATTTTACTGATTAATCCATTTGCATATAAATTAGCTTTTATAATGGAAGAAAAACATCTACCTTGTCAAAAGTAGATATACCAATTGAGTTTACTACAATTAATTATCGGGATTATATTATATTCCTAATCATTTTTAACTTGTTTCATTCTTTCAAATAATTTCTTCTTGGGTCATTATTGCAAATTAAAGATAATTCCAACTCGAAGGTAACTTGGAATTGTAGTTTACCATTGCTCAAATCAATTATTGACTTTGAAAATTTTGTAGGATTTGAATAAACGAATTATCTATAATCTTTTTAAGTAGAATAAAATGGTTTTCCAATTAAGGAATCTATGACATTGTTATAACAAATTGAGTTCACCAAAAGGATTAGTAATGAATATTTTCTTATAATGATAAGTCAGGAATACAATATATCATTTATTTTTTGTTGGTACATAGTGCGGCATTAAGCTCTGTATATATAAACATAGGATATGAATTCTTTTTAACATAATTAATTAATAAAAATAATCACATATAGAAATGTGTAATATTATTGTTACTTATGACATATATAGTCAAGGATTTTTTAACACTTGAACGTGAGGGACAATTCTGTAAATGATTGATTTCATTTATATCCAAATGATTAATCTTTTGCAGTAGATAAAATTCTAAGAGAGATAAAAAAGAAATATGAAAGCAGGATAAGATTTTAAGATTACGTAAGGGGTAACTTGTTTTAATTCCCTCCTAGAGTATAAAATTAGAGAGGGAAAAAATAAATTCCCTCCTAAATCACAAATTCAGGGAGGAAAATTAAATGCATAGAAGGAAGCGACAATTTAGAAACGTTATTTTGAAGTTTCCATCTTAACCCTATTTTCACCTCTTTATCATCCTAATTTGGCATCATAAGATTCATAAGAGGGTATAAAACTATTTTTCTGAGATGTATCCACTTTTTCATGGAAACTCTCTTATGCTTATCAATAATAGCTAATTGCAATTCATAGTGTTATATGGGTATTTATTTTCCTGATATCTTGATATTCAGGCCGATTACTCACCTCTTGCCTGATTGGTGACATTCCAATACAATTTTTTTTCCTTTTATATATCAGATTATGTATCAATAATCTATTTCACTTAGTGATTCTATTTTATATCATTTTTAGCCTTTCAATTTGGTTGTGACATTAATACACTACTTGGCATCACAAGTCTTTGTATAACATTTTTGTACCACAGATAATGTTAGTTTAGAAAATATTTTCCCTTTTTCTTTGTATACGGTGTATTATGTAAGATTTGATTTCTTTCTTCTTTTTTTTTTTTTCGTCGCATGGTGATGGAACTATCCGATTCTATTTCTTTCTTTTCATGTGAATCTTCATGTGCATGGTGATCTGGTGATGGAATTGTAAGAGAATTTCTTTTTCTTTTCATGTGCATGGTGATGGAACTACAGATGATGCAAAAAAAAGGTAGAACTAAAATACTACAAAATTTGAATTAAAATTCTGCATCGTGAGATTCCACTTTTTTTTTTTTTTTTTTAAATTTTCGCATGTTCATGGTGATGGAATTGTGAGATTTGATTTCTTTTTTTTTTTTTTTAATGTGCATGGTGATGGAATTATGAGATTCAATTTTTTTTTTGTCATGTGCATGGTGACTGAAACTGCGTAAGTTGCGAAATTTTGTAGAAAATACAGAACTAAATTTTGCAGAATCTCAACTAAAAATACTGCAAAATTGTTCTTTTATGCTTGTTTGTTTTTTTAATTATTTTCTTACCTTGTTTTTTTATAGATTCAATAATTATGCTGCCAATTCGTAGAAAGGAGTCCAAATCAAGGGATTTCATATCATGAACAATCTTTAATGGCATCTCACAACCAATCTTAGCTAAAGATGTTGGTTTGCCTTTGACATCACATGATCATAGATTTAGATCAATTAATGCTACAAATAGCTAGAATATATATATCATTTTAATGTAATGTTAGTTGCATATTTTAATTAATCTAAATCCGAGTTAATAGATTTCACACTTATTTATATCACCTATAAGAAGGTTAATTTCTTACCTTTTATTCATTCTACTCTATTTCAATCCACATCTATAACAAAAGGAAACAGATAATAATATTTCATAATTACATTCAGCTGAGATTAACTGTAACATCCCAAAAATTTGAATAGGAGAACATATGAACTCAGTATTCAATTTGTTTCAATCAAATATATAATTTCGAGAATAAAAATTTTTTTAGGAAGGGAGAAATGTAATGCACAGATTAATGATAATGAAAGTAATAAATAAATATTTGATGATGGAGGAAAATTATGTGAAGTTGTTCATGAGGCAAATTTGTCCTAATGTAGAGTTTGGGTTGTTATACTATTACTTAAATATGGCAGAAGTATTTTGTAACTAGATGGAAAAGAACTGAAAAAGAAAAACAAAAGAGAAAAAGAAAAATCTAGAATTAAAGAGAGTTAAGAGGGAGAAAAATGAGAAAGAAGTAAAGAAAAAGCAGGGAAGAGATGGGAGAAAGAGGAGAAGAAGAAAGAAGAGACGAGAAAAAGAGAAGAAAGGAGAAGAAAAAAAATTCCAGATTTTCGTTTTCATGCATCGATATTAAGCTAGATTTATTTGTCTTTTGTGGTAATTTTTAACAAGTGAAGCTTAAACCATTTGAGAGAGGAAATGTCAAGGAGTTAAGAGCACTACTTGTCATTGTGGACCATCATCGATTCATCTGAGTTCAAGCAAGAGAGAGAGAGCTTGCTCACCAACTTTACATGACAAGTAGAATACTTACCTCCAATTTGGGATTTGAGAGTTAATCCTTTCACAAGTTGTATAATTATGCTAAAGTAATGGGTTAAGAATAATTAAATAATATATTGAAGAATAAAAACGATTTTAAGCTAAATCAAAATTTAATTTTAAGAATTTGATGATGATGATGATGATGTTTATGCATGTTGATGGATAAGTTTCGTTTTGATCTTAAATTGTGTTGCTATGATGCTTATTTGACTTCTTGAGCTGATTTAAACCTTGATTTGGTGAATAGAGCAGTTTGAGTGCATTAATGGCATGAACATAGGAGGTTGAAGAGGAAAGCTAGGGCCTTTAAGCTTCAACTTGAGCTTTAGTTGTTGGGTGCTTCAGAAATATGTATACGATAATTTTGAGTCTATGTTGAATGATGATTGATGATTAATTTCATAGATTAAGTTGAACATTGAAAGAATTCCGTAATATCGAAATTGAGTTTCGATTTATCAAGATTGATCAACGACTTATGTTTAGACTAGTTTTTATCAACTTATGTTTAGACTAGTTTTTTATGCACAAATTGAATCAAGAGATGTTAATTTTTGAGTTACATATGAATTATGACATGTGAAGATTGCTTAAGATTGATCTTAGCTAGAAAAGGACAAGATTCCGGCAAGATCTAGAAAGCCAAAGTTGGCCAAATGTGCAAAATATTGAAACACTATTCTTGACAAACCTTTTTTTTTATTTTTTTTGGGTAAGTCGTTCTTGACAAACTTGATGACTAACACTAACTTAGATAAAGATTTGTGTTGAATTTCAAGGTTTTTGATGAATATTCTAAATTGATAGTAGTGATATGACTTGAGTAGAATAGCTACGATGGATCTTAGTCGAAAAAAGATAAAGATTCTGACGAGATCGAGCTAGCCAAATGTGTAGAATTAAGTCACGCTTAGAACTGAGTTGCAACGTAATTTTTTTCCGAGAGAATTTTGTGGAAAATGAATTGATAGGGTTTAGTTGAAGTAATTGCATGAGTTGGCTACATATTTGTTTGCATTAATCTAAAGTAATGTGTGCTACATTTTATGGATTAATGCATGTATTGGCAAGCAAAAGACAAGATTAGTAATAAGCAAGGCATGATATTCTCTGGATTATGGGTAAAAATTTGGTTAAGTTGGCTTAAGTCGAATGGCTTTCAAAGCTTAGGTACGTGTTTATGCTATATTTATTGAACTTAGCAAATTCATTACATTGTATTATTTGAATTGATAAGTGAAATATAATTTTAGCACATAAAATAAATTAAGTTAAATTAGTAATTTCCGTAAATTGAATTAGTAGATTTTTAAAAGATGAATTAATGATTTGGATGGTTATTTAAGTTGAACAAGAAACTACCAAAATCAAAATTTTGTGGCTATAGTTCATCAAATAGCATTTCATAGCATTCTTATTTTCATGACATGTCAAAAATAAGACTCCGTCAGAAATAAAAGAAGAATGAGTTTATATATGATGTTTATTATTTATGTCAAGAAACAATAAGCATGATTTAAAGAAGTAAAGACTATATATAAGATCATGACTTGTGCCTCCAATAAGTAAACCCTTTTTTTATATGAGTATGAGATCAAATCATATTTTAATATAAACCAATGACAACTAAGCAATAGTTATTACGTGTGACACTTAACTCAAGGGGATGGGAGCGACATGAGGTAGATGGAGTGAACCACCAATACTCATAAGCCCTCTAACATAACTTGTCTGAATCCGATGATATACAAAACATAATCTTTACATTCGATACACTAAAGAAAGAAATGACATAATACTTTGTTAGATATCAAATAAACACTAATACATTAAAATAAATGACATAATACTTCGTTAGATATCAAATAGACACTAATACACTAAATTTGAGAATCAAGTTAATCTGAACAATAAAAGATAATTCTACAAAATAATATATAAATCAGATTACGAATACAAAAAGAATGAAGTCTGAACATCAAACTCGTTTATGAAGCTCAAGTTTGAAACTAGAATCTCAAAGTAGTTTGACTTCAACAGGAAGTTAGAACATCAATATTTTTGAAATGTTAAAAGAAAGTAGAATGTGCACATTAATTACTGTGCTTAATGAGTCGTCAAACAATTTAAAGTAAGTGAACTAAACAAGTTTCCTTCCATCATCAATTCTCAAATGCATTTACAATCATATATCTATATAGTTCATTTCTATTTAAAACATAATTCCTGATAATTATTAAATAACTTTGCTATTGATAACTATTGGAAAACATAGAGTAACTTAAAGTAAACTAAACTCTTAACAATTGTTCGAAAATAAAAAGTAATTTAACACAATTTAAACTCTTGATAATTATTGGAAAGCATAAAATAACTTAAAGTAATCCTAAAATCTTGTTTTTTCATTGTCTCTTAACCAAGGATCAATGTGTTCCACCTTATGGAGAATACTTAACCTCACCTCAAAAAAGCTCTCACCTTATTGAGATATATAGGTACTGCACAGCAAGTTAAATCCTAGACATCTCGTGAGACTGATACAACCCTCAAACTATATCACATTAATACAAGGCTTTCAACTTAGAAAAAACTAAAACTCATATACTTTCTTTTTTACATTCTTATTTCATTAAAATATTTTTATAAAACATAAATCATTTCTTATTATAAAGTTACTCGGAACCCATGAAAACTAGATATTCAAATCATGCAAAAGGAGAATCTTGTTTTCTCTTCAAAATCCATCAACCAATTATGTAACTAACATAGTTGTAACAAATATTTGATATCACAATGTAAAACATAAACCATTTCTTATTAATAAGTAGCTTGAAACTCATGAAAACTAATTGTATAAATCATGTCAGGTAGAAGTCTCACTTTTTCTTCAAAAGCACTTTGTAACTTGTAATATTCAAAATGTTTGCAATAAACATCATTTATTTCTCATTTGACTAACAAAAATTTAATATCATAAAAAAGATGTATTTACTTGACTAGTATAACCACTCAACTCAAAAGCTTGTAACCAAAACTACAGTTGAGAGGGGAGGAAGAGAACTATCATCAAAGGCTTGGTGATATCAACTGGAGCTCTTAAATCAAAAAATGAAAGAGGACTCAATAACACAATGCAAGGTTGACCCAATAGGATGATCTCATGCCTTGGAACATGCTAAGTATGTTAAACAAAAACGATGGAATGCAACTAGGAAAAACTAAAACTTAAACATTTAAGTAATGCATCTAAATCCTTTGAAGTAAAACTAACCGATGTCAGATCGATTCAAATCCTAAAACAAACTCCAAACTTGTTAAACATGTTTCTAACATCCAAAAGTAAGATTAAACATCAATTCATCAAGAATTTATCCATTAAACTCATGAACATCTTTGGGTGCCAACATTCAAACTTATTACTAAACACTTAAAAACAACCATACCAACTTGATTAAGTGTTCCAAGATCCATAAAAATTGTTTTTATGGTCCACAACACGCGACATTCACAAGTTCATATCCATAGTCACATAATCTACATTTATACACAATTTATTCAATTCTTCATCAAAAAATTCAATTGAACATTAATTTGGATTTAAAAACATCTCATTAACATCAATGAGGTTTCAATTTAACTTGAATATACTTTGATTATTAGTTTCCCCAAATCATCAAAAATTAGGGTTCTAAACTTTAATTCTTAAATTTTGAAATTTCTTCAATTAATGTCATCAACTACCTTCTAACACTATTAATGAATTAACCTGTCTTATTTGCATGTATTAATAACCACCAATTACTTTAATAAAGATAGAAATTGATTAAGGAGTTAATATCCTTACCTTAAATATATTTTCCTTTGCTTTCAATCTTTCTCTAAGCTTTTTTGAATCCTTAAGCAACTGAAAATGGAGCTAAAATAGTTGTTTTCTCTTTCTTCTTTCTCTTCTCTTTCTTTTCTTCTTTCTCTTCTTAGTTTCATGAAACATGTGGGTGGAATGAAAATGGGAAATGGGTTTTGTTAGGTAAAGATAAAAAGATAGGTAAAAAAAATAAAATTGTTTTTATATATATAATCCTATATGGTCAAGCCTGTTATCATTGTGTGTTCTCACATCCCTTAACCACTTATTTTTCTCTTTTTCTTGTATATATATATATATATATATATATATATATATATATATTTCTATTAGCTTATCCTTGCCTGAGAATCAAGTTATTGAATACATGCATGCTAAGTGACAACATTCAAGTCAAATTCGATTTTCGGGTTACAAGGTAATACATTACAAATATGTTAAGTTAAAAAAAAAAAAAAAAAAAAAGAGGATGCTAAGTGCTCTTGAGAGAGAAATTAGATTTATATTTTTCATGACTTATGTACATAAGATTTGTGTTTTACAAGACTTATACAAATAAGATTTACATTTATATAATTTATACACTTGATATTTATACATAATTATTATATTTAGGTTTTATAAGATCCAAGTTAAATGTTAAAGAGAAGAGTTTTCTGTTTTAAGTACAAAAGTTGTTAAGTGTTTTGATGAAAAAATGTGGCTTATGTTTTATTAGATTTATAAACTTGTGATTCATGTTTTACATGACTTATATACTCATATTTCTTAAACTTTAAGTTAATTGTTGACGAGAATGTTTTATGTTTTACATAAATGCTTATGTGAAACGGAAAAGCAAAAAAGAAAGAAAATGAGTTTTAGTTCTTCTAAGTTAAAAGTCTTGCATCGATATGACATAATTTATAGGTTGTTCCAGTCTCACGAGATGAGAGCCTCTCTCAAGATGAGGTTAAGTATTTCCTCAAAAGGTGGAAAAATCGCGAGATGAATAAGACCTAAACTATGATGCAATACCCATATATCTTATAAGGTGAGAGGCTCCCCTAAGGTAGATTAAATATTCCTCACAAGGTGGACCATATTGATCCTTGGTGAAGAGATGAAAAAAGAAGAAGAGTTTAAGATTTCATTTAAGTTGCTTCATATTTTCCAACAATTTTCAAAAGTTACCCAGATGAATATTTTAAACAGAAAGTTATTTTAAGTTTACTTATATTTTCCAATAATTGTTAAGATTAATGTTTTGAATAGAAATTTAAAATGAGATGACATGAAAAATGTAATAAAGTATAGTCTTCATGGATTTTTAGTGATAGAGGTTGCAATATGATCTTATATGAGCACTCTTAATATAGAAATGCTTGACCTTCATAACAACGAAATGATTTTTGAGTTGTTAATTATTATGTGTTGGTAATGTGATCTTTCTTCAAGTTTTCTAACATATGTTTCAGTTGCATATAGCAATGAAAGTTTGGCCTATTCAAGAATTGACTATTTAAAAGATAAATGTGATGCATAGAGATTAGCTTGTATGAATAAAATTAGTGAGGTTTATTTAAGTCGAGACACATAAATCTGAGATATTTTATGTTGTATAAATTATTAATATGTTTTGATGATGTTGTTTATGCTATGTTATGTTATATGTGTGTATTTGTGATAAGAAATGATTCAACCTAGCTTGAATTTTTATATAATATAATCTTTATGGACTTCAATTATGATATGTCATATTATGTGAATGTAAAGATAAAAGCAACTTAAATTTCAAACAGTTACAATTGTATTTTACTAGTTTGAGCAGTACAGTAGTAGCTCCAACCTATGACTGTTGAGATTTTAGAGAAGATTTTTAGTTAACATTGAAACTAAGGAAATTGTAAAGTTAAGACTTATGCTTTATTTCAATTATCTTGACAGGGTTTATAGTACTTCAAATATGTGATTTTCAACATGCCTACATGCTAAGATATAGTTGTCATTGTATGTCTTTATTTATTATTTGGTTCTCCCAAAATTTAGTTATCATTTGAGTTAAGTATGATCATAAAAGATGATTTCAAGAAACCAAGAAAGATTATGTATTATACTTAACAAGTGAATTATCACTCATTTCTCCCTTATCCTTTTTTCTTGTTGGTATTCTAGTTCAGTGAGTATGGTTAGATAGGGAGGCGAATGTTGTAACGTTAGGTGGGGTCCAATATTATTGTCATGAAATATAGATTTTCATTTATCTACTAACATATAAAGACTTCAGATATTATATGTATTAAAATAATTCATAATTGAAATTGATTTAATCATTACCTACTAAATTTTGAGTTTAGCATTATTGTACGCTTTTTATAAAAAGGCATTTTCATAAAGATTTATGATTATGATTTAAGAGCAATAAATAGTTAATGAGTTTTAAATCATGGTCTTTTCACCAATTTATGACTTGGAGATTTGGTAGCTAGTTAGGTACAAGTTTTTAAGGGTACGTTAGGTCAAGGTACTACATTTGCAATCTATCTACCCCAAATGACCTAACAACATTTAAGTCAACAAATGGTGAACGTTTTCCATTTATGTATTTATAATTTTTTGTAGCTTTAAAATATATTATTTATGTATTACTTATTTATGAATTTACATTCTTGAATTTGTATAATCCATTAATTATTACAACTTCTATCATATTAAAAAGAGGTTGCAGTATGGTTAGAGATTTTGAAGCTAAAAAGGGAACGAAAGAGGGTCAAAAAAGTTGGAGTTATACTACTACTACTACTACCATTACTACTACTAGTAATAATAAGAATAAAAAGGAGTTCATTTACCCATTCATCATACTAAAAGACTACTTAAAAGGGAAGTAGGTATTATCACTCAATTATTTGCACCACTAAAAAAGTTTTATTGGAAAGATATGACTGAAACAAATAAGAAACCCCTTCGCAAAAAAATTGAGGTGAGACATATTATTTTTTTAAAAATAAAAATTTAACAATAAATTTGATGTTGCAAAGTATTCATTGTAAGTTGAATAATTGTAGATTGAGTTTAACATGTGCCTAAGTGATCCACATGTAAAGAGTGCACTTGATAAGATCATGACAAAGCCTTTTACTACATATAAATATCGATGCCACAAACATTACAGTAAGTGTTCTTCTCCAAAAGAAACACTTGTAAACTCTTGATAAGATGGATTCAGATGTTTGGTTAAACTTATATAATCGTTCTAAAAGTGAAAGCTTTAAGGTAAAATTTTATTTTTATATCCCTTGTCAATCAATTGATTATTATTATATATAATAATTTGAAACACTAAATATAAAAAATTATATGTAGGCTCAAAGTGCAGTAAACAAACTAATCGAGTAAAGATGGAAATTCCTTATACTTCAGGTTCAAAGTCTTACTGCCAATACATGTATGAAATTGTATGATTATTTCACTATATATATATGTTATTTCATCTCATTTTTTATTTTTATACACTTCAAATTCAAATTTTAAATTTTCCTTCAATTTTATATATAATAAGACATGCAGGAAAATACGAAGGAGAATTTAAAAGAAAATTATAACCATGTTGTCAATGAGCCTATTGAAATGAAACTTTATTTTGAAACACATCATAAAGATTATGGGACATGGACTCACCCACAAGCTTAAGAAATTATGTAAGTAATTTTTTAAGATTAATGTCAAGCCATGATCTCTAGAGATTATCAAAGTTCATTAATTAACCATGACCTACATTGCTATGTATGCAATCTATTGTTTAAGAATTTAATTAAAATTTAAACAGATGATTCTGTCCTACAGTTTAGTAAGGATGACTACTTTTCATAAAATTACTTATTTTGGATATCCAATTACGTGATTTGATTTAGACTCAATCAATAGAACTTTATATTTATTATGTAATAATGCAAATGATTATGTCTATTGTCCTAATTGTGATTGTCCAAGGTTCATGTTGCAAATTTTCAAGACCTGTTTTACTTGAAATAAGATATTATATATTTAGAACTGTTCAACATATTGGAACTAAATTATCTGTACATACTTTGATGAATTTCATTTTTGGTATATTTGAATTTATGTTTGTAAGTGATCAATAATGAAAGGCTTGTAAGCTCCCAAAAATTAATGCCAAGGTCTCACAACTTCACCCCAAAAATTCTAACCCCGAACAAGCATCAAAACCATTCAAATTCATACAAGTTTTCATGCTAAAATTTAATCCTAGACAAGCATTTTCCAACTTCACTTCAATGTTTAATGATCATCCACGAGAAAGATAAGAAAATGAAGTTTTAACACCACAAAAACTTGAGATGATTTGTTAGTAATTAATTCAAGCGTGAAAGACTAACCACTAATTTGAATATAATCTAACTTACTTGATAACAAGTTGGAAAATAGAAATCCTCAAGCTTAAATGATGATTATCCACCACCTTGAAATTGAACCAAAGATAAAAGATGCTTGAATCAAGTTTAAAGGAAATTGTTCACTCGTTTGAATCTTACTTCCACCACTTTGATTCTCCACCACTAACCTTCACTTGCTAAAGGATTAGATAAAGGAAGATACATATTCACATGAGCCAACTAAGCATCATGGAACAAAAAAAGCACAAAGTTTTTTTCAAAAATACATTTCAACAAAAGATAGATTATTACAATGAGTTTGAGTTACCTTTATATAGGCAAATTACAAACCATAGTTAAAAACTAACTCTAGTTACCTTAATTTATAATACAATTTGCTTAAATAAAATAATATGAAAAGACAATATACAAAGGTGTTTAAAATTACTTGAATACTACTTACAATGCATAATTAAAAATATAAACAAAAATCTAAAATATCATAACTTGCATGCTTGTATCTTCCCTTGAATTGATTGCCTTGCTTGATCTCCAACTTGGATGTTTGATAAAGTTAAATTGCACTTAGATGTTGTTGAAAATCATCAGAATCTCAAGGCTTCAAGGGTGGTGCATTGGAGAAGTTTGGATGCCAAAATGTATGCAAAAAGGTCTTGAAAAGGTAGGAACATCAAGAGGAAGCAGAACTTGGGAGCTAGGGTGTCGTGCCATGGTGTACAAGTGCATGGGTAAGCATGCATGAGCAGCGTGTGAAAGCACGGGTGTGCATGAGGCATGCACACAAGATAGAGCCGAGGTGTTTCGGCGTCATACCGTAGTGTGCGGGTACGCAAACACGCATGAGCATGTGCATGTTAAACGTTCACATGCTTGCGTGTACGACAAGGTAACATTTGGGCATTTTGATAGTGTGCTAAGTCATGTGCATGGCTGTTTAAGCAAATAGGGCATTTTTCGCCTTGCTTGTTTCTACCTAATTCTCATCCAAATTGGTTCTTTTTTTTTTTTTTCCTTAGTTTTGTAGGGAGCCACTTGATAAATTGTGACTCCTTGGTGTGTCATTTTTTATGGTTGCAAGGCCTGAACATGATTCGAAAGCATTGGGAGAAGTAATATGGCTAGTTTTGAACTTTTTTGGAATGCTTGGACCAAAGTTGAATAAGCTTATTTTTTGGGTCTTGATGGCTTGTGAAGGCTTTGATTGGCTTGATAGGTAATTTAAAAGCACTAAGGCATGGATCAGTGATGATATTTCTAAATTAACACTTGGATTAAATTTTGAATTCATATCAGTAAGAACAAATAAAAGTTATTTGCGCACAAGCAATGAAGGAAGGTGTTGAGATGGCTTGACATCAAATTTTAAAGAAAGTTCTGAAACCAAAATCGGGTTGTGTTTGCGAACTTGGTTAGGGGGTGAAACAACTAAATCTAAAGGATCAGAACTAAAAAGCTCTTTTGCAAATCGAAAGGATGGAATATGAGAAGTGATTTTCTTAAATTTTTCGATGCACAAAAAATAAAAAAATATATATTTTTATCATTTGCTTTTTCATTAGTTAATTTATAATTATATAAGAACTATATCTTACATAGTCTAGAACCAACTTTTAGAACCAACTTTTCACTATTACAAAATGTTTTTTAATTAACTCATAATAATTATTTATTTTAATGTTTCTTTTTTTTTTCTTTTTTGCAAAATGAAAATAAGGACCGAGAAGAGTATCAACGGATGCTTTCACATTTTATCTATCAATTAGCTACTTTTTTCTTTCGTTCTTTTCATTGTTTCCTATCAGTTCACTTTGTTTAGTTTTATTTCCAAAGTTTAAAAGTATTACTTATTTTAATATCATTGACTTAATATCTCTTAAATAATTTTATGTACTTAAGCAGTTTTGTTTTAATTCATGTGTTTATTTTATCCGTAATGTAATGTTTTAAAAGTTATGTATGACAGTGATGATAGAGATACATATTAAATATGAAAGATAATAGTTTGTCATTGTCGAAAAAAAATTTTGTGACAATTAAAATTTTGATTAAACAAAAGAATTACGATTATAAATTATTCACAAATATTTACTTAATTATGAAAAAAAAAAATTTCAACACTCTTCCAAACACTTGACAAACATATTTTTGTCAATTTTGAAATTTTGGAACAAAGATATATTATAACTATTTAAATTTGTACACAGAAATATTCGGCCATTAATTTTTTTTTTTTTTTACAAACAAATTGTCACACATATTTTTTTATTACTATTTGTACATTTTAAAAAAAATTTGCCTCTATTAGAATAATGGGACAAAGTTATTTCTTCATAATTTTAATTTTTACACAAAAATAGTTTAATTACACTAGTATTCTTGATAAAAATAATTTTGTAAATGTTCATATGGCAAAAAATATTTTGTCACATTTTAATAGTTTTGACAAAAATATTTTTGTCCCTACTAAGAAGTATTCATAAATCATTTCATTGCATTATTAAATGCTGAACAAAATTATTTTACAATATTTTATTGATAAAAAATATGTTGTCACATAAACCAAGACGTGACAAAATATAGATTATCCCAAAAAAAAAAAATTATAACAAAAAATGTTTGTCACTAATAAAATATGGAGAAAATAATTTAGTTACTAGTAAATGTTTTGACAAAATAAAATTATCACAAAATATGCTTTATCACAATAAAGTCTACTATGTAGTCTTCAAATGCAAATTAATTGTGACAAAACATTATGTGCAATAATTTATTTATTTTTTTACGATAACAAACAATTTGCCATGAGAAGTTTCTTAATAATGACAAAATGACATTATCTCTATAAGTTTTATCATTTTGTGACAATAAATATCTTTGTAAATACACCTACTAAGACAAGCTTGCTGTGACTAATTCAAGGACAAACAAAATTTGCTACTATAATTGAATTGTGACAATCTTGATATTTATTACGACAAATTGGTTAGTGATAAGAGCACAGATTTTTATAGGTACAAGTCACATAAAATGCTGAAAGATCCTAATACTGCATTTCAAGGTCATGAAGAAGTACTTCAACATGTTCTACTCGTCTATCTCCATGTAGGTGACTCATCCAAGGTTATGAAGAACAATGTTATGGCAATAATTTAGAAGTAACATGAATGACTTCTCTGATGAGCCACACAATGATTAAAAGGCTTAATTTTTAGCGTGTCATGCCAGTGTATATGAGATATTGATTTTTTTTTATTGTTGCGTTATAACCTCGATGATTTCCTTAGGCCAATATATAGTATTAACATAATAAACCTAGACCTCAGAATTTGACATAGAGCATAGGTACCAACTTGCCAATGATAGGGCAATAATTGATATCTTGTAAATGTATGGGTGGAATTGTAATGACTAATGATAAAAAACTCAGAAGGTTTGATTTCGACCATTCAAAACCAATCATAATTTTTATATAAATAAATAACATCCATCTATTCTTCAATAATTAATCACCTTTGAATTAATAGCCATCGTTAAGAGCATCCCAACCAAAAGCAGCCATCACACTTAATTTATTATCAAATATGTCTTTCAGTTTAAATCTTCCTTTAGTAGTCTGATAGATGTAAAAGGTTGTTTAAGGAAAAAAAAAATAACCAATAAAATAACCAACCAAGAATATTTTGCGCTTTTGTATCCTCGAAACCATTCATACAATTTGGTGTGACACTAGGATTTCTTTCTAAGTTACATGGTGGAATCCCCCTAAGGTATCATTATTGATAGCTTTATCATCATCATCAACAATGTTATCCTCATTAATATAATAATCCTCCTTCTCATCATCATAATCAAAACATTATTGAGGATAATATTTTGGTGAAGGAACTAATGATGAAGCATGGATTTCATCACTGCCCCTTACTACCTCTTCATCTTTGACATTTTAAGAAGGGTCTACTTGTCATGTTATATACCTCTTTATTGATGGAAAGCATGGTCACCAGTGCTTTCTTATAGGAAATCAAACTTATGGATGAATTTCATAAAAACTAGTATCCACCCCCTCAATCTAACTGGTAGTCTAATCATATATGTCATATATAGATCACATGTGATATGCAATCCTCTGTGCTAAAGGTTAATAGTCTCGTTAAAACTTTAATCTCACTTGGCCTACATTCAATCCATAGAACTTCACATAACATCTAGATAAATTCCTCAAATGTCATGTTCTTTAGAATTTGAATAAACTTTTCTTGCCCTTCAATATACTTTATGTTCTTATTATCTCCTACTCATTCACCTCCTTGTTGATGGAAAGCATGGTTACTGGTGGTTTCTTATGTAAAATCAAACTTATGGGTGAATTTTTCAACGACCAGTATGTATTCCCTCAATCTAATTGGCAATCTAATCGTATGCGTCACATGTAGATTACATGTGATATGCGATGGCCTCTGTGCTAAAGGTTACTTGGTCTCATTAAAACTTTAATCTCATTTGGCTAATGATCAATCTAAAGAACTTCACACAACATATGAATAAATTTCTCAAATAACATAGTCTTTAAAATTTGAATCAACTTCTCTGGCCCTTTAATATACTTTATGTTCTCATTATGTTCTACTCATTCACCTTCACATGAAACTAATACATACCCAGCCATATCCATCGATCCTACAATCAAATAGATATATTGTCATATGTTTATGTGAAAATGTTCATATATCAGTTTAGGGTTTATGGGGTTACTAGTTTAATGTTTTAGGTTTAATTTTTTCACTCTTCAAGGTTTAGTATTTGAAACAAGGCCATATAATCTTAAAATGGGTAAATAGGATTTATACAAGCTTTGATTCAAAAACAATTTTATGCAAGTGTGACAGGATTAAATATGAACAATGAGCAATAAAGGAAATAAGAATTAAAGTGAAAAGAGGGGATAACAAGTGCTTGGTATTTTAGAATAGTTCAGAGCTTTTTGACCCAAGCCTCCTACTTTTATTTTTTCAAGCAACTTATCTGAAGTTTTCACAAGTGATTTGAGATTACACCCAACTTTACGATAGTTCTATAAGATTTGACCTGAGACATTAATTATCTAAGATTTCATCCAATTATGTTTGAAACAAATTTCTTAAAGAAACGAATACCTCTATAAAGGCAAATATACAAATGAAGTACAATCAAAATCTCTCAAAGGTTTATAATGAAGTTTAAAAAGAAAAGAGAGTAAGAATTGAGAGCAAAAAGAGTTAGATTATTTACACATGATTTCCAACCTTTTTCATTTCAAATATGCCTTTACCTTAGAGACTTGCAAAACTAAAAAGTTTAGCAAATTTTATCCTTATGTACAAGTGTGACACCATGATCATGAGTGTGACTTCATCATTAATGGCCTCGAGTTACTCTTCCAACGATTGAATTAATATTGGTACCATTAAATTTATGGATGTGATTCCTTTATGCATGGGTGTGATCATTTCTAAGACATGAAATCTTTGACCTCCAAAAGTAGGTATAAAGCTATGTACACTTGCATATTTGAGACCTTTTATGCCTCAATATTGGCTAGATCACAAGCATACACAATTGGTTCATAGGCATACTTCTTTCTTTGATTTTGAAGCTTTGACCATTAATGGGGCATTTGTGTGACCTTGTGATCGTAACTTCCCTCTACATACTTATAGGCGTGCATGTTGTAAGCTCACAATTGTACATTTGATGTTGACTTTGTTCCTTTAACCATGCATGGGAGTCTATGAGTGTGACTTTGTCATTGGGACTTTCTTTAGCATTGTCATAGGCATGCATGATAAATGTTCATAGGCATATATCTAGAAAGTTAACTTGACTTCTGTTGGCTTATTTTGATTGTGTAAGGGGCATATATTAATAAGAAAAGTTTACCCCATGACTAGCTTGTAATTGATTGCTCACGTATGTACACAAATCATGTAAGGGGCCTATATGACAATATCCATCAACTCTCAGAAGGTAGAATATTGTATTAGATCCATGCATGGTGCAAAACCAAAAATAAATATGTATAGGCATCCATCATTCAGTCACAATCATACATGTATCCTGCAAAACATAAAATAAAATATGTCACATTTTGATCTTGAATTCAATCATGCCAAGAACACATTAGTAATTTTAATTTAATTTTTTTTTTTTTTTTGTTATCATTAAAATACCTAGGGATCCAATAATGTTTATATAATGCATTTTGACAGCATTTAGAGTTTAGAGCTTTTAGTTTTCACATGTATATGGTTTATGGTTTACTATTTAGGTTTAGGATTTCGCGTTAAGGATTTAAGATTTATGATTTATGATTTAGGGTTTATGATGTCTAATTTAATGATTTATGATTTTGGAACTTCGGTTAAGGATTTAAGTTTTATAGTTTAGGGTTAACATTTTACAATGTACATTTTTTGGATTATGGTTTACGACTTACTTTTTCGGTTAATGTTTATAATTTAGGATTTTTAGTTTACAATTTACAATTTAGAGTTTAGGGTTTATAGTTTAAGATTAACATTTTTGGTTTTATAATTTAAAATTTATGATTTATAGTTTAAAATTTATATTTCAAGATTCACCATTTACGATTTAAAATTTATGATTTATAGTTTAGAATTTATAATTTTCATTTTCTAATTTACGATTTTCCGAATTCATTTAACTCATTACCTAATAAATCAACAAACAACCTAAAGGCACTATCAATCAAAACCATGTATATAATAAATTTTACTTAAGCCCTTAGCCTTTTTAAATGTAATGAAAATTAAGTTCTTCCTAAAAATATGTATAAATATTTGAATTTATGAACTTCTTCCTATATTCTTAAACATATAAGGTTGAATTTTGATAAAAGGAAAATAAGAGAGAATTGTGTGTTTGAGTGATTGATAATGATGTGTTTATGTAAAAAATAGAGAGTTGTCAGGGGTAAAACAGGTATTTTAATGAAATTTTATGGTCATTTTCACGTGACGACCTACCCACAAACCCCTTACTATACTAAAAGGTTACCAAAATTTCTCCAAAAATTGCATTTCTAGTCTGTGCTAAGGTTTTCAAAATTTCACTTCACATCCCATCTCACCCCGCATGGTGATGCAAAAACAAGCGTACACACTCTATCACTATGAATCCAGCCTTTCAAATCTTCAAATCCTTTCACCCCTAATGTTTTAGATTTTTTATGACATAATTCCAATTACAAATATCATTAAATTCTACACATAATGAATTTTGAACAAAAATTTTGAATTAGAATTTCAATTCAATTTTCAAAGTAAATCCATACTAAATAGCCAATTTCTCAATACTTATAACATATTTAACACTAAATACAACTATTTAATTACTATTTTAGATAATTTCAGTTGTCGGAATAGATCGAAAATTGCCCAAAGTCATCAACAATCCTAGATTTTTTTCACTATGCATGCATATGACCTTTACTTGCGATTTTCATCCATTACACATGCCAAATACGAGCGATATAATGAAGGAACCATTAATCTGACGACTATGTGTGACGCATGTAACACATACGGCTACGTATGTTTGGATTTTTTGATAAAATTGTGAAAACAGGAAAAAAAAAAGATTAATTTTTTTTTTTCAAATAAAAATTTGGATATTTAAATTAGTATCCCTTTTTGGTATTAAATTAGGAGTTTTAATTACATCCGGGTTACTACATAATTGATATCAATTTTATATAAATACTTCTATTTTTGGTCATTCGATTTTTTTTTTTTTGATAACCAGGCATCATTACAATTAGGAGGTGTTGTTTTATTAATAGAAGAATGGTGCTGAGTTCAGTCAACTGAAATCTTTTTTAATTAAGTGTCCGAAAACCCTTAATTCTTGTTTGCCAATATTTTCTTTTGAAAATCATTTTGAAAAAAGAAAAATTATTTCATACTCCTTTAAGTAATATTATAAAAATCAAAATATATAATAAAATCATGAAAAAAAAAAAAAAAAAAAACAATAGCATTTTTCAATTTCTATGACTTACTTGGTACTTATTTTAGATTCATTGTGAAAAACAAGTATCCTTCGAAAAATATGGAAAACAACATTTTCATTATTCACAGTATTATCTGAGAACTCGTTGAGAACATGCTTTCAGATTTTAAAAACTCCAAAAGTGAGACCTTAATTTCTTGCAAATTTCAGCTTTAGCTGAGAATTCGCTGAAATTATTCAATTATATACCAGTAGAAATCATGATTTTGCTTTGAAAAAAATGAGTTTGAATTAGACTTGATTTATTAAATATTTAAAATAATATTATTTTAATATATATTTATTAAAATAATATTATTTTTTATCGATGTAAATTAAAAATTTTGATTCAAGAGTTTTTTGAATTAAACTAGTTATAAATTTGAATTCGAACTTGTTAAATAAAATTCTCAAAATTTAGATTCAAACTTATTCTAATTAAAATCATTTTAAATTTATTTAAATTAAAATTAAATTTAATTTCAAATTAAGTCAATCTAATTTAACTCCAGTTATGATTATCATTTAAGGCCAAAGGACTTATATTCACGTATAGTTTGAGGCGCTAACAAAATCTCACCCTTTAAATTTTAAAAGCTTAAAATTTTATCTTTAGATCAAATTTAATATTAAATATAATAGTAAATAGTAATAATTCAGAGACATTTTTGTCATTTTAAGATTAAAATTTTATAAAATAATAAAATAAATTTTATATAAATATAAAATATTAAAATTTAAAAAATTAAAGTAGCCACCATTGCTTATGTCGACGGCGGTGGCCACCCACAATGAAACCAGGTGGCCATTTTCGACCATCTGGTTCTAGGGGAGGCCAAATCTAGCCTCCTTGTTAGGTAGAGGCTTCCTACTTTCAAAGAGTCAGCCAAATTTAGTCACCTCCATTAAAAAAAATGAGCCGAAAATGGTCGAAAAGGGCTAGTCTTGGTCTCACGGACCGTTTCTAGCCATTGTTTCTGATAGAGACGATCAAATTTGGTAGCTTCCATCAAACGGGGAGGCCAAAGAACCAAGTGGTCGAAAAAGGCTATTTGGTTTCATTATGAGTGGTCATCATTGCCGACACCAATGACTATAGTTGTTTTAATTTTTCAAATTTAAAAAAAATTTTAAAATTTTTTAAATATTTCTTAAAAATTTTTATATTTAAAAATTATTTTATAATTTTATTATAAATTTTTATTTTTTATAAGGGTATTTTAGTTATTTTATTTGAAAAAATTATAAAAAAAGTTTAAAATTTGGTCTAAAGGTGAGATTTTGGATTTTTGAAACTTTGAGGGTGGGATTGTGCCTCCTCAAACTAGGGGTGGGAATAAGTTCTTTAGCCATCATTTAATATTGAGAAATTTACTGATCTACTTTTTACCTAAGAGTTGAAAAAAGAAGTATCTGTACTGGAAGATACAAAATAAGTCAGAACGGACACAAGACAATGCACTTCTTGGTTGAGCATGAATAAGCCAGCCTCCTCGTTTCCTGCGGTCAAAACTGAAACTCTTCACTAAATCACTTGACCCCTCTCTCTGTCTCTCTCTCCTGTTCGATACTGGCAGTTCTCGCCATTGCTTAACCAAGTCAAAATATTTCTCTTCTCACCACAATCTATATTTATTGATCGTTTTAGTTTGATGGAAGCTCTCTCTCGCACGATCACGCCTAAACTCACTCCTATTCCTGTCAAGTACGACGTGCTTCGTCGGAATGGATTCACTCCCGTGATCCTCCGATCCAACGGTTATTGTTTGACTGAAATTTGTAAGAGAAGCCGCATTTTCGCTAAGATTGATCACAGCAAGGAACTCGATTTCGACGATCCTGATTGGAAGTTGAAATTCCAGAGAGATTTCGAGGATCGGTTTAACCTTCCTCATATAACTGATATTTTCAAAGATGCTAAGCCAATTCCTTCTACATTTTGTCTCAGAATGAGGTGTGTTGAATTGTTAATGATCCTGATCACGTAAATTTTCACTTCAATTTTAAATTATTTTTTTTTTAATTTGCTGCAGGACCCCGGTTAATGAAGACTTTATAGATGGATATCCATCTGATGAGAAGTGGCACGGGTACATTAATAACAAAGATAGGGTACTTCTAAAGGTTAGCTTCTAAATTTTTCATTCAATTGCGATCATTATTAAGTAAATTTTCATAATACATTGAGCCAATTATTATATCTTTCAGGTAATCAATTACTCGTCGCCCACCTCCGCTGGAGCTGAGTGCATTGATCCTGATTGCACTTGGGTTGAACAATGGTAATTGTGACTCTTATCGTTTTTGTATGTATTTGCAAATTCACAAATTGAGCATTTTCTGGCTATAATTTGATTTTTTATTAAGATTCTTAACAATGTGTTTATGTTTTCAAAATACATGCTGAATATTGTTGTAATTAAATTGTTAATTATCAGTATTTTAGCTCTCCTGTGTTTTGGTAAAAGTTAGAACTTTGGATACAAATCTCATTTTTCCTGTTTAGGTACTTGTTTACATATTAGTGTTGTCTGCTTCGTATTGATCATAAAATTTTGCACGGATATTGTAAAATTATTATAGGGTTCATCGTGCTGGGCCCCGGGAGGAAATATTCTTCAAACCAGAAGAAGTAAAAGCAGCCATAGTTACTTGCGGTGGACTATGCCCTGGTCTCAATGATGTCATCAGACATGTCAGTAACTCAATTTCATTTATCAATGTTACCTGCTGCTATTATTTTTTCCTTCGAATGAAGCATGCAGCACTCCTGTTGAAATTAGTATAATATTTTCTTCCGCCTTCATTTATGGCAGCATTTGCTTATTACTTTCTTTTGCTTTCAAACAAACACAATTCATTGGAAATTTATAACCTAGGCATTTCTTTGACATTACTTTTCTTGATGATCATATTTTGTTTCTTATAAACTTCTCCTTGAATAGATTAAATAGCCCCAATTCTTATCACCCTGAATGAGTGTTCCATTAATAAACAGCTATTGATTGGCTGATGACTTGCCATACACAATAGACAAAAGTTTTGAACTATATAAACCAAACATTGTTTGTTTTAAGGTATAGTAATAAATTTTGTGTTTGTGTTCTCTCTTAAGTTTCTTGGATAGCAATTAACACCTTTTTGGTTATCCTTAATATCTATGTGGTGCTTAAGCATTTTATGCAGGTCTTAACTGAATGTTTAACATTCAATTTTTATCTAGGAAAAAAATGCAAAGTTTTTCTATCATCTATTTAGAAGGAAAGGAAAAATTATTAGAATTTATTAATAATAAAATTTACTTTCATTGGGCTCTCTACATAATAAGTTTATTTTGATCAACATGCTTTCATTATGAGGACCTTCTGCAGATTGTAATCACTCTTGAGATATATGGTGTTAAAAATATAGTGGGGCTTCCATTTGGCTATCGTGGATTTTGTAGCAAGGATTTGACTGAAATTCCGGTATGTTCTTTTTATATCCTGTTAGTGTTTGTCAAAAAACAAATCGAATTATTTATTTAGTTTAATAATTCTGTTTAGAATGGCCTTTGTTTACTAGCTATCTCGGAAAGTGGTTCAAAATATTCATCTTTCTGGCGGAAGTTTGTTAGGAGTTTCACGTGGTGGACCCAGTGTCAGTGAAATTGTTGACAGTATGGAGGTGCTCTATCTATTTTTGTGAATTGTCATTTCTTGTCATGGTTTTCTTGTGAGTATTACTACAATTGAAATGCTTATTTGTAAAGGCACTCTGAGTCCTGATGTGTATACTTGTGTTTTGATATCAGGAAAAAGGAATTAAAATGCTCTTTGTGTTGGGCGGAAATGGTACTCATGCTGGAGCCGATGCAATACATAATGAGGTAATTGATGTCAAATCCTTAACTAACTTGGTGCATGGTTTTAGAGGTGCACTTTCATTTTTTTGTTATCAAGAAAAAGGAATTAAAATACTCATTGTTGCACTTCAATGTACTTTTTTTTTAATATCATGACTCTCATAAACTAAGAAGCTTAGAAATGCACCAAGGGGTGAGTTTCTACGTTTCCAAAACGTCTCAGAAACTGAAACACCATGAAACTGGTATGAAAATTTTTGGAGGCGTTTTAAAAAAATTTGAAGCGTGTTTCAGGTTTTCAAACGGTTTTCTTTGGTTAAAAAAATCGAAATCAAGAAGAGATTCGTGGAAATGGAAACCTGAAACCATTTCTGCAGGTATTGCTCCCCAACCGCCTTAGGTTACTAGTGGTCCAGATAGCTTAGGGTAGGTAGTGTGGTGGGTCAAACTCAAACCATTTGTGCAGGTATTGCTCCCCTGACCCTCTCAGCCCATGCCCAATGATACTACTGCTCCTAATGTGTCAAAACTCAAGCATCTCGCTGATTGGCTTTGAGGTGGAAAGACTGCTGGACTTCCAACCAGGCCTAGAGCAGTTAGTCCATCAATGTTCTTGTCAGTGTTGAACACATCTAGTTTCACCATCTTCTCAACCTTTCACTAATGATTCTGATATTTGTTTGGAAATGCATTTCTTTGCTTGTATGACAAATTTTTTTAATGTTAATTCTTTTTTAAAAAATTTTTATTTGTATAAAGAAAACCTATATATTCAATATTTTTATTTTTCTGTTTCCTTTAGTTTTAAGAAAATGTGTTTTTGTGTTTATGCATTTCTACATTTTCGTTTCCATGCTACTTAGGTCATAAATAATTCACTTTTTATTTTTTTTCTGATATATAAACACCTTCTCTCAATTTACGTCAAGTTATTGTTGAAAGGTTTCTCTTCTGTATTAATTGAGATACTCATGGATTTGAATGTGTTTTAGATTTTATGTTTATGTTCCCCTTATTTCTCTTACAAAATTATATTCTATATCTATAAATTATAGAAGATGGAATATTAAGTTTTTGGGTTATAGATTATGTTAAAGGGGATCTAACAGGACCCTCAATTGTGAATACTTATAATGAACGTCTAAATAGCTGATAGATGCTAGCTCTGTTTTTATAGGGCTTTTATCTCTTCTTTCTAGACATATTTATGTTCTTCTATTTTTCATTTTATAATCCCTTTCAGTGCCGTAAAAGGAGGATGAAGGTCGCTGTAGTTGGTGTGCCAAAAACCATAGATAATGATATTTTGTTGATGGATAAAACTTTTGGCTTTGATACTGCTGTTGAAGAAGCACAACGAGCAATAAATTCTGCTTACATTGAGGTATAAATTGAATGCCATGCATTATGTATAAAGTTGTTCTTCATTTCTATATAAGAGTTCTGTGATAAATCTTTTTCTTGGTGGTAAAAGCTGAGGTTCAAAGTTCTTGTGTAGGCACATAGTGCTTATCATGGTATTGGAATTGTGAAATTGATGGGTCGTAACAGTGGATTTATAGCCATGCATGCAGCCCTAGCAAGTGGACAAATTGACATATGTTTGATCCCTGAGGTATCTGATTGTATTACTAATCTAACATATATGTTTATATTTGGCTATAATGATACAACTAATATTTGGACTCTCAAGGTACCTTTCAGTTTACACGGGTCCCATGGTGTCTTGAGGCATTTGAAATACCTAATTGACACAAAGGGATCAGCTGTAGTCTGTGTAGCAGAGGGAGCTGGACAGGTACAAATACAAATTTCTATTTTATTGATTAATAGTTTGCTTAAAATTAGATGATTAAGCCTGTGAACTGGATGTTTGTCCTCTTTATGTAGGTTCTAGATCTTGACATACCTCTGTGGTATTAATATAATATGGAGTGGAGAGATCAGTAATTCAACTTGGTGACATTAACCTTCCCACCCCCATCAAGAAGTCATGAGCCTTAAAGACAACACACTCATCCTAATCTCTCTCTTATAGAGAGAAACCCTGGATTGGATACTAATTCCTATTTCTTATCTATGAACAATTATGCTTCTCATGTGCATAGGCTAGAAATAATGCTTTCTTTCTAAAAGACTGCCTAAAGAGGAAGGTTATCATTTATTCTTAGTACTGATAGGAAAAGAAATTGTTCTCTCCTATTTTCTACACTTGTTGCTCTCATTTAATAGTCACAGTTTGCCTGACCCAGCATGGTATTTGCAAACCTAAAACCTAGTTGTCTCAACTTTTCAGCACTCCTTTGTACATTGAGACATTCTTTAACAGCTAGTTCTTGTTTTGACAATTATTTTACACAATGCGATAAATCAGAAGCATTTTAACAGATCTTTCAAAGAATATGTTCTGTTGTCTAAGCTAGCCAGAGGTTGCCATTTTCTGTGCTTGAGGTTTTTATCATCTGCTAATGCCAGATATCTTGATAATGAATTTCTAAAACATTAATGCTGCTTTGGCCATCTTTTTCCCTTGATGATATTTACAGGTGCTAGACTTTCTAGTAAATTAAGCTTCTTTTAGTGGTTTTTTTTTTTTTTTGGTTCATTTCATTTATATTCTTTTTCTCTCAATTACACCCACTTGTTTGGCTGTGTGTTTTCTATCTGAAAGTGTGCTAATGCTTAAAATTCTGAGAAGTTCATTATATTTTTATTCTAAATTATCTCCAGAGTATAAGATGCAGTGTACCTGTGTATGCCCTTGTTTTCTTTTCCATAACTTATCCCTGAACTTTTGGTAAATCATTTTATCCATTTTTTTTTTTTTTGTCATATGAAAAATGTTTTGGTTCTTTGGGTAGAAATAAATCTCCTTGCACCATTGGCTGCTATATATTTACCTGGGATTTTTTCTCTGTTATAAAATAATTCTCAATATTTAGCCATGAGAGGTTACCCAAGTGATCAAGCCTATGATTTGCTCTCACAGGATCTTTTATTTGCATGCCCTCACAGGCTCCTACTTAGCCAAATTTGGCTATTGTTTCCCGATACCCTAAGATTGTAGGATTTGGTAGGAATTTCTGTTTCAAAATCGAATTCATAAAGCGAGTTTAGGAGAATTTAGGATTGTGATTTTTTTTTTTTTTTTTTTTAAATTGATTCTTGTTATTTATGTTCTTACACATGTTGTCAAAATGCTTCTGTGTGGTTATTTACTATATCTAGTAAAAGTGACTTAAAATGATAGATAAACCATATCTGATTTGGATTGAGGTAGATAAGAATGTTGTTTGCTTCTCTTTTTGAACAATTTTTTCTATTTAAAATTTTATGTAGCATTTTCTTTTTGGGTTATCCCTTAGTATTAAAATTGCTGCATGATCTTGTCTTTCCTATGCAGAATTTAATTCAGAAAACTAATGCTACAGATGCGTCTGGAAACATTGTACTCGGAGATATTGGTGTACACATCCAGCAAGAGGTTGGTGATTGTATTTTCTTTTCTCTTATGTCTTAACAAATTATGGTACTTGCAATTTTTCATTTTAAAATTTCAACAACCTGAATAAGTGGCCTGAACAAAATTTAAGTTATATTTTATCAGCTTATAGGTATTGTATATATCTTTTTCTGGTACTTGGAACTCTTATAATAAATTGTTTAGGATTGGGATTCAAACTCTTGCTCTAGTGTTCCACCGTCTGTGAAAGAGTGTTCAGCATTTGGAATGAAATTCTACCTTCTCAATTTTACTTTGTGCTATCCATTTCCTTCATTTTTGTTGTAAGTGATTAAAATCACTTCACCAATCAGCATCTTTTTATTTTTATTCTTATTTTTCTAATGCATCTAGTTTTCTACCAATCAGCATCTTGTTTATTTTTATTCTTATTTTTCCCCTTAATGGGAACAATTCTTCTTCTTTGATTACTCTTTGAGCGTTTTCTAGGAGTTGTGCAATGGTCTGGTGACATCAACATGGTGTCTTAGAGGACTTCTTTTATACACAATGCAGAGTTTTAGAATTTATTGTGGATATACCAGATGAGGTGATTATTTTTATTTACTATGTTTCTGTCAGACAAAGAAATATTTTAAGGAGATTGGTGTTCCTGCGGAAGTGAAGTATATTGATCCCACATATATGATCCGTGCATGCCGTGCAAATGCATCAGATGCAATTCTTTGCACTGTTCTAGGACAAAATGCTGTGAGTCTCTTGCCTTTGCTCTCCCTCCCTTTCAAAGCTGTAAAATATTGTATACTTCCATCTTTTGGAATGCAGGTAGAAATAAGTGCGTAAAGCTTTAATAGAAGAGATTATTTACCTCAGAATACTTAAAATTTTTCCTTCTACGACTGACACTAGCCTCCAAAGTGTGAGTTCAAAGAAGTATGAATGCTTTATATTTGGTTTAGAATTAGTCATAATAAGTTCTGAATGTATATCATTAGGAAGTAACATGATTATTTTCTTAAAATGTTTGGCGCTAAAAAGGGGTATATTAATTTATATACATTCGTATACATACTTTTCATGGCTTAATAAATCATTAAGCATTCATAGAAGAGCAGTTTCTCATTTATAAACTTAAGTTTTTCAAAAAGATTTATATTTATAAACATAAGTTTGTAATCAGTAAAAATGCATAAAAAGTATGTAATTCGTAAAGTAATTTTTTAATAGACTGTTACAATGAGGAACTTATGATTTCCCTTACATGTACATTATCAAAAGGATTGATTTGGAATTCACATTAGGTATAATTTTAACTGTTTAATTATTTATCAATATGTTGTTATGGATACTCGCAAGTGTAAGAGATGAATGAGTTTTGATATAGTTACTGCTAAATTTTTAAAAGAGTTGAATAGCTTTCTTGATTTTACATTTCAAGGTAAATCAAGTACTGACAAGGTTTCATATCTTTGCAAAAAGTGTGTTAATTACTACTACAAAAATCGGATAAAACTATATGACATACTAAGTTGCTTCACTAGTGCTTAGGTACAATGGCAATCTCTAGATATATATGACCTTAGACCATCAATCATTTGCATGGTAGCACCTGATTCCATGCTGGGGTAATTAGAATGAAAAGAAAATAAACTAGCTAGTGACCTCAGCAACTTGTAAATATATATTTCCCTTTCAGCATATGTTATCATGTGATTCAAGCTTTGTTTGGGTGATGTGCAAAGCTAATGTCTGTTGCTTAGTGATCATAGTCCTCCATATCTAGGGTGGCAGTGAGATCAAGTTCTAGATGACATTTTATTTTCTTACAACCCAATATTACAAGCTACAAACTGAAAACTGTTTGAATACCCTAATAAGCAAAAGCTAAAATCAACTCTTCAGCTGAGACAAGGCAAACCGAATGGCTGTCAAATTTTGGTCCTCTTTAAAGTCAGCTTAGCTGAAGGCACCTTGTTAAATTTTGGTCCTCTTTAAACTCAGCTTAGCTGAAGGCACCTTATACCTAGGTTCCATCCATCACTTCAGTTTATTAGCATATGTAGGCTTTCTTTACAAGAGTCGTTATGCCAAATTTATCTTTCTGTTTGATTATTGTGCATGTTGCAGTTTTCTTTTTTCTCTTATGGAACAAATCTCCCATAATATGTATAACATGCCATGCTTGATATTGGCAGGTTCATGGGGCATTTGCTGGATTTAGTGGCATCACAGTTGGCATATGCAACACTCACTATGCCTACTTTCCCATTCCTGAAGTTATTTCTTACCCCAGAGCTGTAGACCCTAATAGTCGCATGTGGCATCGTTGCTTGACTTCGACTGGTCAGCCCGACTTTGTCTAATTATCAAGGTTTTTCTAATTTATGCCAAATAGTGCATTGAGTTAAAGTTACCAAGAGGGTTCCTGAGGAACAGAAAGTTAGGTCATAGCTTCAGAAGCTTGTTACTAGGCTGCTCATTATAAGCTATTAAGCAAATAATACAAAAACAAAGATGATAATGTCTCCAAATTAGAGAATTTTCAAGTGTCTAGCATTTCTGCACTTGTTTCCGGAGGCGCATTGCAAGAAAACCAGCGAAGCATTTGTGCTGGATTTTGTTGTTTTTATTCATGAATAATGCCAACCAAATATGAGAATGGCCTCAGATATAACTATTGAATCAAATTCACCACTGTTTCCAATGGTGTTATGTATTGATCTGCTAACATTCCCAATTTGAGAATAACTCTTGTATTGATTTGTTTATTGGTAATTGTTTATTCGGGTCGTAAATCACAATATTGTGCGGTATCTATGGTTATGACATACAGCAAGTCAACGGAAAATTTGTATTAAAATGATGAGTCCAATATTTAGTTATTGTTCCTATTACCAATTGGAAATGGGCAGAAAACAACTTCCAATGAAAATTTAGAAACTGGGCATCAATTAATTCCAAGAGCTTTCAATAAAGCTCCTTCCACTTAGTGCAGATCTCGAGTGCCATGTAGTTCACCTCCTCGAGATGGACCTGAAGTTCCATATCATCCAGGAGACTTCTTATCTAAAGCTAAGACATGGTAAGCACTAAGTTATGTTTTAGGTGGTAACTCCAACCTGTAAGCCACACTTCCAACTCTCTCTAACACCATGTCACCGTCTTCAAACTCGACATCCCGTCTCTTAGAATCAACCATAGATGGTGAGATTAATTTTAACTCTTGAAGAAGGTGATTCTGCTATAACTATTGCTGGACTTGGCATTATAAGAAGAATCATTAGAAAACTTTAACAGAGCGGTGGGAATATACCCAAAAAGGTCTTAAAAGGAGTCATTCCTATAGCATTTTGGTATGTGGTATTGAACCAGGATTCCCTTCCCATATAATCCATCAAGCCCACTGCTTCAATTTGCCACTAGTGAAACAACATCGGTAAGTCTCCGAACATCAATTGGTGAACTCCTTTTGACCATCCATTTGTAGATGGTAAGCAGGACTTTGCTTTAAACTAGTTCCCACCATTCAAAATGGTACCATCTAGAATTGTGAGATAAACATTGAATCTCTATTCAATACAATTGATCAGGGATAACAATGCAAGATATTGGAAACTATAGATCTCAACTATTATTCCAAATTCAGAAGAACTTTACGAAGGGACCATTGAATGAATTCAACCACATTCCTCGGAAACACCTCGATGACATCTTTGGCAATGTAAGGGATAACAAAGAGCCATGAAATAGCTCTAATAGTTAAACAATCACAAGAATTGTATTTGTTATGTGGTCAAAAGTTTTCTCTAAAGTCAATTCCCAAATATGACTCTACATAATAACTAGCAAATAGCATATAAACAATGTCCTAGCTTGCAAGTCAATAAACCAAGTCTCAAGAAGAACAACAGACCTTCTAAAAGTCTCAAAATGAGATATACAGACTACTCACACTATGACTTCAACAACAACTCAACATGAGTAGGGTATATCCTATCATTAAGGAATCAACCTCATAAAAATCAACAATAATGGTTAAAATACAATTTGGAAGACGCCATGACATTATGATTTTTAACTACTTATTTCAAATGTAACCTCCTCACTATAAGTATAAATAGTAAGGGAAAGGCATTACAAAAGATTAGCTACAATCATTTTTGATAGTTAACTATCTTGTAATACTCTTCGACCAACTTAGTAACAATATCATGAATATAGGTATTGTGATCATCATATTGAACCAAATTAAAATTCTTATGTCTCTTTTATTTATTTGTTTCTTCCCATTTACTTTGATAAACACTACAACAAACCTACATGAATCTTTTAAATTTCTAATCGCTACTACTAAAGTCTATCTTGTACAAAACTCAAAATTGCATATATTGATTGGTGACAATAAATCGTATCAACAATTTGATGCTAGAAGGAGAGCCTATAATGGAAACTCTTATGTTTATGGATAATTTCTTTTAATTGCCACCAATAAAATCTACACTTTAATGGAATCTCAAACGAAGAAGAATTACCCAATTTATAATTGTTGTCAATAGTGCTAGTAAATGAAAGCCTTAGTCATGTTTTTCCACCTCCACTTTGCCACCAATATAATCTTCACTTCAATGGAATCTCAAATGAAGATGAATCACCCAATTTGAGATTGTTGTCAATCATGCTACTAAGTGAAAGCGTTAGTCATGTCTACCATTTTTGAAAGATCATCCCATCCTTATGGCTAAAGCATAACTCCTCACACCTCCCAAAAATATTAGCACAGATAGTTGGCTTGCCATGCACTATCTAGAAGCTCATATAATGTCTTGACAATGCTACCTCGATAGACTCTTGAAAGGTCAACCAATCCTTATGATTAAGGCATAATTCTTCATGCCCCTCAAAAGTAGTGGCACAGTAATTAGCTTGATAAGCACTATCTAG
>JAJEJH010000479.1:75306-262328 GCA_026122585.1 Anacardium occidentale
CAAATTAGAGAATTTTCAAGTGTCTAGCATTTCTGCACTTGTTTCCGGAGGCGCATTGCAAGAAAACCAGCGAAGCATTTGTGCTGGATTTTGTTGTTTTTATTCATGAATAATGCCAACCAAATATGAGAATGGCCTCAGATATAACTATTGAATCAAATTCGCCAGTGTTTCCAATGGTGTTATTTATTGATCTGCTAACATTACCAATTTGAGAATAACTCTTGTATTGATTTGTTTATTAGTAATTGTTTATTCGGGTCGTAAATCACAATATTGTGCGGTATCTATGGTTATGACATACAGCAAGTGATGAGTCCAATATTTAGTTATTCTTCCTATTACCAATTGGAAATGGGCAGAAAACAACTTCCAAAGAAAATTTAGAAACTGGGCATCAATTAATTCCGAGAGCTTTCAATAAAACTCCTTCCACTTAGCGCAGATCTCGAGTGCCATGTAGTTCCGCTCCTCGAGATGGACCTGAAGTTCCATATCATCCAGGAGACTTCTTATCTAAAGCTAAGACATGGTAAGCACTAAGTTATGTTTTAGGTGGTAACTCCAACCTGTAAGCCACACTTCCAACTCTCTCTAACACCATTAAAACCTAAGGTAAAGCTTCCCATTAACACGTTTATCTAAAGAACGTAGCTTCTATGGTCTTAAGTTTTAATTGGACCATGTCATCGTCTTCAAACTCGACATCCCGTCTCTTAGAATCAACCATAGATGGTGAGATTAATTTTAACTCTTGAAGAAGGTGATTCTGCTATAACTATTGCTGGACTTGGCATTATAAGAAGAATCATTAGAAAACTTTAACAGAGCGGTGGGATTATACCGCAAAAAGGTCTTAAAAGGAGTCATTCCTATAGCATTTTGGTATGTGGTATTGAACCAGGATTCCGCCCATATAATCCATCAAGTCTCCGAACATCAATTGGTGAACTCCTTTTGACCATCCATTTGTAGATGGTAAGCAGGACTTTGCTTTAAACTAGTTCCCACCATTCAAAATGGTACCATCTAGAATTGTGAGATAAACATTGAATCTCTATTCAATACAATTGATCAGGGATAACAATGCAAGATATTGGAAACTATAGATCTTAACTATTATTCCAAATTCAGAAGAACTTTACGAAGGGACCATTGAATGAATTCAACCACATTCCTCGGAAACACCTGGATGACATCTTTGGCAATGTAAGGGATAACAAAGAGCCATGAAATAGCTCTAATAGTTAAACAATCACCAGAATTGTATTCGTTATGTGGTCAAAAGTTTTCTCTAAAGTCAATTCCCAAATATGACTCTACATAATAACTAGCGAATAACATATAAACAATGTCCTAGCTTACAAGTCAAAAGACTAAGTCTCAAGAAGAACAACATACCTTCTAAAAGCCTCAAAATGAGATATAAAGACTACTCACACTACGGCTTCAACAATAACTCAACATGAGTAGGGTATATCCTATCATTAAGGAATCAACCTCATAAAAATCAAGAATAATGGTTAAAATACAATTTGGCAGACGCCATGACATTATGATATTGAACTACTTATTTCAAATGTAACCTCCTTACCATAAATATAAATAGTAAGGGAAAGACATTACAAAAGATTAACTACAATCATTTTGATAGTTAACTATCTTGTAATACTCTTCAATCAACTTAGTAACAATATCATGAATATAAGTATTGTGATCATCAGATTGAACCAAATTAAAAATCGTATGTCTCTTTTATTTATTTGTTTCTTTCCATTTATTTTGATAAACACTACAACAAACCTACATGAATCTTTTAAATTTCTAATCGCTATTACTAAAGTCTATCTTGTACAAAACTCAAAATTGCATATATTGATTGGTGATAAGAAATCGTATCAACAATTTAATGCTAGAAGGAGAGCCTATAATAGAAACTCTTCTGTTTATGCATAATTTCTTTTAATTGCTACCAATAAAATCTACACTTTAATGGAATCTCAAATGAAGAAGAATTACCCAATTTATAATTGTTGTCAATCGTGCCAGTAAATGAAAGCCTTAGTCATGTTTTTCCACCTCCACTTTGCCACCAATATAATCTTCACTTCAATGGAATCTCAAATGAAGATGAATCATCCAATTTGTGATTGTTGTCAATCGTGCTACTAAGTGAAAGCCTTAGTCATGGCTACCATTTTTGAAAGATCATCCCATCTTTATGGCTAAAGCATAACTCCTCACGCCTCTCAAAAGTATTAGCACAGATAGTTGGCTTGCCATGCACTATCTAGAAGCTCATATAATGTCTTAACAATGCTACCTCGATAGACTCTTGAAAGGTCAACCAATCCTTATGGCTAAGGCATAATTCTTCATGCCCTTTAAAAGTATTAGCATAATAATTAGCTTGATAGGCACTATCTAGGAGCTTATAAATGTTAGGGTAGGTGTCTTATAGCAATGTATTTGTAGTTGTATGATTATTTTATTACATTGATACATACATATACATACATACATATATATATAACGTGTATTTAGTATGGTAGAATCGAGGTAATAGAATCAATTGACTGATTGTATTTTTTGTACGTGCATATTAGTGGCTCTATTAGAATCATTTGTAATCTCAACATCACTATAAACCTTGAACATGAGTGATAATATGAGAATTATCATAATGTGCACGATCTTATCAAAAGATGGTGACAATTTGTACATGTCAAGGTTTATTGCTTACAAATAATTCTACACATAGGTACATGGTTTGGTGATCATATTCATTAGATAAAAGCAATAATAAAGATCTCATCTAGATGGTGCTACCTTTTTTTATGGATCAATCTTCATAACTTAATGGAAATATATGATCTTTTGACTTAAGGTTTATTAGACCATTTTACGATAGGAGTGATACCATTTGATGTTATCAAATGGATCATTGTAATTGAAATCTTATAAAGGTAAGTGATTTACTATATTATGATTAGTATGAAAACTATGATAGATTGATATAGGATTCATCAATCTCAAGCATAAAATAAGTGTCTTAGTTGAGTTATCTAAAACTAATAAGATTTTGGCTATAACTGGATTAATTGATATCATATTTAATTCTCAATTCATACACACACACACACACATATATATATATACACACACAAGGGGTTTTTAAGATAGACACGTATCTATATCTCGGTCTTGTAAGACATAAAGACAAAAAAATCATTTTATATGTTAACTATCAAGTTGATCAGGATAAGAGTTATTTGTTGACAGTATACTAATCAGATAGTCATGATGTTTTGTTAAAGTTTGTTCATAATCTGTGTTTAGGTTTGACTTGAATACGAACACTACCAAGTTAGTAGATGACTTTTTAGTTACACATTAAAGGAGTTGATACTACTTTGAGGTAGAAGATTGTTGTCCTGGTGTTATATTAACGAATGTTATTGTAGATATTGTCGTATGTGACTTGTTTTCATTTAGATGGGATCAAAAGTCAAAGTTAAGATTTTATCTTAACACGTGATCATCTGTTTTTTGGATATACGATCGTATGTCTTGAGGGTTGAATAAGTTTAGCATTTAGAGAAATTTGAATGTAATTCAAATTTGAAATTCTACTGATGCACTATCATGCATTCCTCATTCACAACCATACGTGAAGTTGGTTAAAGAGCTCAACACAATAAGAATGTTGCACAAATTATGTGCAAAATGATAATTTATGTGTTATCCAAACACTAATGCATTATCGTGTGTTATGTGCATATAAGTGTGCATGAAGGTTACACGATTGTCTCACATACATGATCATTTGTTTGTCTCTATATAAAGAGATAATGACAAATTTTAAGGTAGATTTTCATTCACATCCCAAACACACTTATACAGTTGTGTGTATCTTTAACACTACCGTGCATAACCTAAATACTTTTGTGATCTACTAAGTGCTAGTAGCCCTAACAATCACATGGCCTCTCACTGCTCTTGTGGACATCCAATTGTCATCATACTTTTAATAAGAAATGATTCTTTGTTATAAAAAGACTTAGCCATTTTTGTAGATAAGTGATTTCTTAACACCTTATGAATGATTATTTATGATTTTTGCACAAATCAAAAGAAATTGATTCTATTGAGATGTTAGACTTGTTTGAGTTCTTTTTATTTTCACTACTTGGGCACCCTTCTAGTAGTTAGACATCCCTTATAATATAACATCTTGACAATACTACCCTGATAACACATATAGAAGCATTGGTTTCCTTATATATAACAAACAAGAGTTTTACACCTCAAACATATTTTCCAATCCTTAAGGAAATTGATAAATAGCTTTTGAGGTAAAGGGTATAACTTATATAATGACCCATCATACCTTATCAAATTATTGATATCTATGGTTTAAAATTGAACTTGCCCAATAACGACATTAACCTATAACATGTAGCTTTTAACTCACTTCATGATAGGGTTAATATTAAGTGTGCAAAGCATATCAAATGTTGAGGTAACCCCAAACGTGCTCAAAATAACTCATGTTATGGATCCAAAGAGTTACAAGTTTTCTCATGATTTGTATAAAATATGTTTCATGAAGGTGGATACAAAAAGACATCCATGAGTTTACACTTCTCACAGTAAGGACTAGAGTCTACAATAGGATATTCTATTTACAATAGAGTGCTTTGTTCATAATAAAGTTCTAATTGGCCAAGATGTCAATTCTTTATGTCTTACCTAGTTTGATCAACACAGTTTTATAACCACATTTTCACAATTTATAACCTATGTTTAAGGTTTTACAATTTTACAAATAGTTTTTAGTTTCAATACTTAGTTTTCAATTTATGGCTTTCAATACTGAGTTTACAATTTATAGTTGTAGTTTTACATATCGTAGTAGATGGTTTTATTGCATAGCATTATGTGCATAAGTTGCTATGTATAGAGTTTCATGTTAATTAGTCCTAAATGACTACGTTTTATCTTTAAAGACGAGTTAAGTGAGTTTCCTCATCATTTAAGTTAAGTGATAGCATAGTAAGAATATGAGGTATGAATTATGAGGATGGAGGTTAAGCAAATGCTAAATAAAGGATAAAGAAAGTTAAGTATAAATTGAGATTTTACTCAAAGGTAAAGGATAAAGAAGTTAAGATTGGATAGTTATTCTGTTTACTAAGTGTTTTCACACCTTTGCCTTTATCTTGTAGATGTTCAAAGCTATTGAGTCTGGTCAATACGAGGAGCGAGTTGCAGTGCTACCAACAATGGCTTTCCTCAATATGGTGGTGGTTGTTATATGGAGACCAACTTTACTCTTTATGTTTTTAACTTAGTATGCTTAAGCATAAACACATTGGTGATTGGGCTTCTATCTATATGCAAGTAAAAGTTGATTAAAATTTCACTAGCTTTTCATTCTAAATTTATGCTCTAAGAGAAACATCAAGCACTGTAGAGATGCCAATTGGATGGCTTTACACATACATTTGACTCTCGTTTTAGGCGTTTACTTTAAATGTAAACCATAAATAAATAAATAACTCGTTTAGCAAGGTTCATTAGATTGTATTACAAATTTCATAAAAAGTGGTTAGCATTTTTTAATCCAAAGTTTTCAATTAAACACGTAAATCTTTTTTTTTTTTTATCTAAAACCTAACCCATTAATGAAAAAAATTTTAATATAGTATCAAAAAGTTAAATTATCATGTTATCTCGAATGAAATTACTTTTTAAAATTATTATATTATCTTAAATTAACAAAATTTTATAATATTCATTTAAATTTAAAATTTGTATCAACATCATCTCTTTCTTTATCCTCTTTCACATTCACTTTCTTCTTTTTAGTTGGCTTAGTCAACCCTTGTCACCACAATTACTGTTACAAAATTTCCTCTTTAATCTCAATAAGTCATTCAATTCTCTCAACTTTATAAACTATCTTCTCTATTTCACGCTTACTTGAGCCCCATCACCCTATCATCGCCATCAAGCCACTCTATATGCCCAACCCCGTAAGTCATCTTTTTTGCTATCCAAACTTTCATCTTAATTTCTTTTTTTTATCTCTATTAATTAGAGATTGCAAGAATTAAAAAGCTTTAAAGTTTTTAAATTTATAATAAATATCAAAATATTATATGTAAAACACTAAAGTCGGATTTATAAAAAAAAAAAAAATTAATTTTCAGATACCAAAATTATTATTTTATTTTTAATAGTTAGATTTCGAAGAAACATTATTATAATTACATTTAAAAAGTTGAAAAAACATTTTTAAATGGTTGAAAATGGTAATCAGGCTTTTACAAATTGGTTATTGCCCTGGCTATGACCGGTCAAGGATATGCTTCAGCTTTTTCTAAAGCTCAGAATCTTCCTCCAATTACATGTTTTAGCTGTGTGGGAGATGAATGTGTGTGTGTGTGTGACCTGATATTCTGAAATCTTATTCATGTATTCTTTCTTTTTGGCCTTTCCATCCGTGAAGCTGTAACTTTCGCTTGAGAATAAACAAGTTAATTAGCTTTGACATTTATATATAGAGAGAGAGAGAGAGATATTAAGAATTTTTTATTACCAGTGTGTACAAATTAAAGAAAGAAACAGACTTCCTCATTCCAACTAAAAGTTCTCTGACCAATCCTCCTTTTACCCATCTTCCATTCCATTTCCGCACCCTCCCACACTTAAAAATTTGAAATCCTCTTCTTGGTTCTCGTGTTGGTCTGTAGTTTCACCTTGTTCACCCAAAATTCAGTCGCCTCTCGAACATTTAATTTTTTTTTCGGTCAAATGAACAACACAAAGTCACCCTTTTATCTTCTTTGGTTTGAAAAAACAATGGCATGCCTTAATGAAAAGTCCTTGTGTTACACTTGCTCCTTTATCAATTGCAGACAAATCTCTTAAACCTCTACCAACATAGCTTAGTCAGTTTGCAGAGGCAGACAGAGAAAGATTGATCTAAAAACAGTAAATATAGGAACTTGTACTCATCTTTTGGTATAAATATTCTGTTCATTAAAATTCATTATATTATATCCGGGCCTTGAAAACATAAAATAGAGGTTTTGGTTGAGAATTTTGATGCAGTTGTGTTAATTGTGTTGGTTAGTCGTCTCATATGGGAAGCACATCTGGGTGTATAGTAGTCCTGGGTACTGGGTATTGGGATCCATGATCAGTTATAATGAGATTAATTAATTTAATAATCAAATTACCACAATGCTTAGCTGTTGTTAATCAGTCGAACTGACATTTTCTGTGCTTTTAGGTTTCAACCACAAGAAAGGCTGATTTCATTGGATGGCAAAATCATATTTTTAATCAGAGGAATCTGTAATTGCCTTCTCTCGTCTTTGTGCTTTTCTCTGGCGTCTTCATTTTATCTTTTTCTTGTTTTTGTACTGCTTCTGCTAACCAAAGTATCTTTCCCTTCAAAGTTGAAAAGGAATATCACTAAGCCATTCTACAATCTCACTTGAGCCACCACCACCACCAGCCACACATGTGCACAATGGAATATGCTCACTTGTGCATAATAATAATCAAGCAACAAACTTACTTTCATTGAGTACTTCTAGTTATCGCCATACGTATTGGGTGAGGTTAAGGTTTTTGTTTTCAGTATGATTTGAAATCTAAACAAAGTCAACCCATTATCTGCATTTCCCCCTTGCCTTGAAAGGCTTTTACTGAAACAAGAGTCATAGAATGCAGAGAGCACCGGAAAGTTTGAGTGGGGTTCAGTCCAAATGGGCTCAATTCATATCACAAACAGTTCTATTATAAGAGAAAATGTTATTGTTTTATTCATAAGTTACGAATTTAAATTAAATTAAAGATATTTTTTATTTTAATTCAATAAATTTAAATTAAAATCAAATCAATTTACTTTTATTTAAACCAAATTTATGAGATATTCAGACACAGTTTGGTAGCCGAGCTCAAGCACCCCTTGGTTTGAAGTCAACTCTAATAAAAAATGATTAAATTTGAGTTTATCGAACAAAAATTAAAGGTAATTCAAATTCAGTTTAAATAAAAATGATTTAATTTAAATTCAATTCAAATTTATAATTTAAATTCATAGTTTAAATTTATGACTTAGATTCATTATTTGAATTCATAATTCGTTAACAAAATATTCGAATTTAGGATTCATTAACAAAAAGATATTATTTATCTAATAATGGATAAAATAATATAGTTTTAGGTGTTATTTTACATAATTTAAATTAAATTATGAATTAAATTTAAATTGAATCGAATAATTTATTTGACTCGTGAGTCAAACTGAGTTGAATATCTCTAATTTAAATTTGACTCAATTTTAAAAATAAATCAAATCTTTAAATCGTATTTAATTAAACTTAAACTAAACAATTTTAAGCCAAATCAAATTAAGTTAAACTAACCATCAAATTTGAATTAATTTAGTTTGTATTAACTCTCGTTGTATCCTCCCATCATGTGCATAAGTTGTGCACTGTGGATTCCCAAGGTTTCTAATAATTTGTTTATTATTTATTACCAAGACCACACAGGACCAGGGTTAGCCCAGATATGGACCCATCACTCTGTAGAAACTACAGCGTTTGTATGCCTACTCCTTGCCAGTGGGGCTCATTTAAACCATCTCAATGATATAATATAGGCCAAACGATATTCTCCCACCTCAGGTTTCTTTAAATAACCAATTTTTACTTATAAAAATTTAAAAAGCTAAGTACCCTTCTTTACTCTTTTAAAAGACTAAAATACTCTCCATTAAATTCAATAATATTAATATTAAAATAAATTTTATTATAAATAATATTTAAAATAAAATAATATTTAAATAATAATAATAAATTAATAAATATTAAAAAATAAAATAAATATTTAAAAACAGTCATTGCTATCAACAACGTCATCGACAATGGTGACTGATGTTAACATTTAGCCACTTGGTTCCATTGATGACTAGATTTGATCGTTTTTGTCATCGAAGAAGGCAAAAAATGATCAAAATGTTTGACATTGGCCATTTTTTACTATTTTAAATGACGGAGACAGTTAGATCTGACTAGTTTCACCAGATTTTTAGCGGTCAGATCTAACCACTAATAGAATCAGATTGTCGTTTCCAACCACTTGGTAAGGTTAACATCGGTCACCGCTATTAACGACGTTGTCAATAGTAATGACTACTTTTTAAATATTTATTAAATATTTATTATTTTATTTAAATTTAAATTTTAATTTTAATTATTATTATAAAATTTAATTTTAATTTTTATTTAAAAAGATAAAAATACTCTTTTAATTTTGATCAACAGGTAAATATTTGATATTTTAAACTTTTATAGGTGAGAATGTCATTTAAGGAAACCTTGGGTAGGACTTGGCGGTTGACTTAGAATACACCTATGTTTTATGTTGGCCAAAGGACTAATTCCCACCAAAGATTCTTGGCAAAGACAAAATTTAATTTTTTATATTTCAAATATTCTTTTTAATTTTTAAAAATTTAAGCATTCATCAATTAATCAAAATTAATTGAAAAAAATTTAAGAATTAACAATTAAATTTTGATGATTAGAAAGATACTTTTATTATTTTAGTAAAAATTTTATAAAATAATAAAATAAATTTTATAAAAATATAAAATAATATTTAATAATTAAAAAGTATATAAAAATTTTAAATATATATTAAAAATAAGAAAAAATTAAAAGCAACCACTACCGCCTATATCGATGGCCATTAATAATGGAACCAAGTAATTAAAAATAGTTATCTGGTTTCAGAAGTGCCAAAAATGCTATTTGGATCTAAAAGTGGTCAGATCTAACAACTTTCGCTAGTAAACACAACTAGAAACAAATAAAAAGAATCGATCTTAGTCTTATCAATCGTTTTCAACTTTAGTTGTTAGTAGAGACAACCATCTAAAATAGAAGGTGACCCTCATAGTTAGGTGACCATTTTCAATTAACTGGTTTCATTATTGAAGACCATTGTTATTAGTAGTGATTATTTTTTTAATTTTTTAAAAATTAAATATTTTTAAAGAAAATTACAATATTTTAAAAAAATTTTATTATAAATATTTATTTTTTTTATGAGGGTTGTTTAATCATGTTATAAAAAATGTTGAAAGATTTAGATAAAAGATCATCAATATACGAGTATTTAAGTTTTTTAAAGTTAAAAGGATAGAAATTTGTTTTAGATGGGAATTAGTCTTTCGGCCTTTTATCATTTTATGAACTTATCATGATAGCCGTTGGAGCCTAAAACCTAACTTGGAATGGTGGATGGACTAATATGGACATATTTTACTAGATTTTTTCATTGAAACCATAAACACAAGATTTAAAAATATTTCCCCTCTCCATTCACCTTTGTTTTTTTCCTCATATAAGAAATAGGAACTACAATAAAATATATTGTGTTTTTTAATAAGCAAAACACAATGGTGAGCCAAACTCCTCTTCTGAAACCTACCAGCTGTTGGTGAGACTATTCTTTCTTGCATGATCTAAGCTTGAAAATTGAAACTGATTTTCACCTTAATTTATTTATTCATTGGAAACTCTCTCTCTCTCTCATCTCTCTCTCCTGTGTGCTGATTGGATTTGAGACCACATCAAAGGTCTCATTCAGCCAAAACCAAATTTGATTGGACTTGAGACCACCTTAAAGGTGATGACCCTTCAATCCTCTTGAGAATTAGCTGGTCTACCTTGTCTCCTTCTTTTACCCTCAGGACTAATTGTAATGGTGTTTGTTGAGGAATTTTCACATGACCCAACTGTCAATTCTTCACTCTTATAGCTCAAGCATGCTGCATCCAACACCCCATCTGGGCTATGAGGCACAATCTCTGTCTCAATTCCACCACTCAATGGCAAATCTTCAATAAGCTCAACACATTTCAACACTTTTTCCTGCAAACCAAACATAACATAACCATCATCAAATCAAATCGATCCAATGTCAACAATAGTAGATCAGTGACCACCATTCATTTTTATTTTTGTTTTACCTTTTCTACATGTATGTAACAACAGACAGACATGGCCCTATCAATTTCTTGTGATTGCATATCTGCTGACACAGAAATAGCTACTGCTGCAGAAATTTCAGAAGGACTGAATTCCAAAAAATCAATACCTGCATTGAATTCCCACCAACACTTCATCACACTCATTAACCCTGAAGAAACACATCGTACAAACACAAACAGTGTGAGAGACAAACCTTTAATGATGCTTAATATCAGCTCTGATGATTTTGAGAAGAAAGTTGTACAAGAATTTTTATCCTCATTGATCTTACTCAGATAGTAATCAATGAAGGAGTATGGAGTAAAACTTTGCATTCTCCATTTCAATGAACTCAACACTAGAAGCTCCATTCTCTGTATGGTTTTAGCTTCAAACACAAACTGGGGTTCACCCACCTGTACACCATAAAGGAGAGTTGGATTATGGAAAAAGAAAAGAAAGAAACAATAACAATATCAATTATTAAACTTGTTTCAGGCATTGTTTTGAACCTGCAATTCTACTGATTGAGGCACTTCAGTCTCCTCCATTTTGGCTGCAAGTGATAAGCAAGCTACAGCCAACAACTGCACAATCCAACTTTTATCCCTCTGCGCATTCCAAATCAAATGAGAAGACAATTAGCAAATAAATATCGTGTTAAAAAGATGAAGAGTTGGGAGTTCTCTTCATTTATGAACTTACAGGAAGTTCATAAACTGATAGGAATCGATCGAAGTAGTTCATAGAGAGGCAAACACTCAATGGTCCAAATCTGAAATGTTGACTAGCCTGTATATTAAAAGAACATAAAATTTCAGTCAATAAGAAGGAAAAATAGCTCATTTGGGAAATCATAAAGTTGCCATCATAGATAACACAAAAGCAATCAATAACGACCAAACAATGAGCTCAAATCCCCTGAAAAAGTATGAAAATTGCAAAACATTAACGAATAAACCATTTGCTTAAGGGGATAAACTTCAAAAACCATTAGAATCATAAAAACATTTAAACAAATTTAAAAAAAAAAAAAATCCATTTAAAGAACCCGTATGAGATGCACAACGTGTAGAAATTGTGTTTGAGCCAGAACATGAAAAAACCAAAACCCAGAAACTGGAATACGGCCACAAAAATGAAAAACCACTAAATACAGTTTCGGGGAAGAAAAAAAAAAGAGCAAATACAATGATCAAAAGATCAAAAAGCAAAAACAAAAAGGATCCCATTTGTTAAAAACGACTAAAAATACAACCTTGAAAATCCAATCAAGAGCATCTTTTCTAACACTCAAGTCCAGAGCCCCACAACGCAATCTCTCCAGATAATCATCTTTAGGCATATAGTCTCTCTCTTTCTCAACCATTTCTCTAAAACTCTCTTCATTAAGTAAAGGAACACCCATCAAGAAATTGGATTTAATACAGTTGAAGTTTGAGTCTTGAATGAAATTTAAATTGCTATGGGATAACCCAAACTCATCAACCGTGACTAAACTACAATCAAAACCACTAGTGGTCTCAGAACACAGAAGATTTGAGTCTGCGAAGTCAAGATTTTCTGCCGTTTTTAGGTGCCTTAAAAAAACCAAAGAAAAGACTCATCAAAATGAGTAGTTTGTGATGAATGAATGGAATGGCTTGGTGGGTAAGAGCATTATTATTTCATTTCATCGCCTCAATAAAGGCCAAAAAGAGAGGTTTTAGAGACACACAGTGGGGCTGGCTGGCTGGCTTCACACAAGAGCTTTATGTGGGAAAGTTTTACACGTTCTTTTTTTTTTTTAGGGTAAACAAACCAAGTGAGTGAACACAACCAAAAAAAGAATCAAACAATTAAATTATCAAATTATTTTCCGAAAACAAAATTGGAAATACCAATATGATAAATCAATTTTCAGAGAAAATAGGCAACCCTTTTTATGTTTATCATATTAATCTTATACTCTTTGTTTTTATTTTCTTTTCTCTTTCCCAAATCAAGAGTTTTGCCATAATTATTCAATCACATAACGCAATGGTCTTTTTTCTTTTGGCATCGTATATGTTTTATAATATGTCAAAGAACTCATTCCTAATATTTAAAAAATATTTAAATTTAAAAAAAAATACTATTATCAATAACATCACTAGTAACGATAAACGTTGATAATAGAATTAGATATCTGAAAATAGTTATCTAATTCTAGTGACTTCCCTGTTTGACGAAATCAATCAAATGTGGTTGCGTCTACCAAAAAACATGATAAAAAACGGCTGGTGGTATTAAGATTGACAATTTTCAATTGTTTTTAGTTTTTTTTTTTTTTTTTTTTGACAGAAGACCACTTGGTTCATTTATCAGCAGCTATCACCACTATTTTAAATTTTTAAATTTTTTGTATATATTTTTAAATTTTTAATATTTAAATAATATTTTGTATTTATATAAAATTTATTTTATAATTTTAAAAAATTTTATTAAAATGATAAAAATTTAACTGCTGATTATTAAGTTTAACCATTGATTGTGGTCAATATATGAGATTTTGAGTTTTATAAATTTGATATGTGGGACATTAGTTATAGGATTCCCTTTTTAAATTACAAATATGGCACGTGTGTAAAGTATAATTTCTGTAAAGATTCACTCTATAAATTATCTTCTTTAATACCGTTACAAGAGTTGTGAAATATGCATTATCATATAAAGACTTACGTAGATGTCCCTAATCCTCAGAGAAAATTGAACTATATAATAAAATTCAAATGATTTTATAATGATTATTTTAATAGTACGTGATAAATATGAATATGATTTTGTGAGGGATTGCATATTTAATTTCTCAACTTAAAGCAAGTAGCAATTAAATGACAAATTTCAGGCTATATTTGGCAATTTTTTTGTCAACATTATAATTTCAAATAAAAATTTAACTTTTGATATTTAAAAAATAAAAACCCAAAAGCAAGAAATTTATGTTCTTTGTATAAAATCATTAATATGAAATTAATATTATAGATTCCTATGATATATGCAGGAGGGCCTATGACATTTCTTTGTTCTTGAACCTTGATCAATCATGTAATTAAAACTTCTCAATAAGGTTTCATTCATTCATGCCAAAAATTAAATATCATTTATATTTTCAATCGAAGGGTTTAAAATAAGAGAAATTATTGATAATTTTTTTTTAATTCGAAGCTGAAAATCTTAGAGGGTGAGACATCCAATTTAGTTTCATGCCTAATCAAAATTAACTTATGTTTCATTGGGATTACATAGCACTGAGATTTTATATAATACAACAGTCAAAAAGCAAAAGATGGCTGGCATTGAGATTTTTATATACAGTACTTGCATAAAAATGAAGTCACAAATAACCTAAGTATTCCATATGCTCTTCCCCTTTTAAGATGCATCTTTATTCAGACCGCCTCCCAAAAATTCTGTTTGGACTACATATAAACCTTTTACAGCTTCGCAGATCACGTGTAAGTTTTTAAACCCAAGTTAGTATGGTATGTGTTGGAACCCATGTCCTCTATATGTTTGGAAACCTTCATTTTATCATTTAAGCTGCCTTTGGGGGCTATCTGTCACTGAACTTTGAAATGAATTATCTCTGGTGCCACATATATTAACCATTATGGCACAGACATTTTATTAGTGCCTCAAGCATCTGTATATGATGTACAGATTTATTCATTTACTTTGTAGCATATTAATAATCTGTAAGAAAGAAGTTATATAAGAAGTTTGTATATGTAATATTATTCATGATTAACATTAGAATAGCACAAAGAAGAGAGTGGTCCAAAGGGAATTCAAGTATTATATACTAGTGATCGACATTCGAGGTGTGGAGAATGGTACCTCCGGCAACCTGTCTTGAGTTTGTATAAAATGAAAAAGCAAAAGCATTAGCATCCACAACATCCGCCATGGCTACCTTCTGCTACTCCACCATAAGCGCTGATGCCTATTAATTTAATCAAACTTAAATTTGGATACCCTTTCTCGGTTAAAGGATAGCTCTTTTGATCCACTTGCCATTTTTTTATGTCCCAACAATCTCTTTAACCATTTTATGTAAGAAGTTTCCACCGTTTTGTTGTTTATTAATTTTCAAGAAATGATTTTTTTGAATCATCAATAATGTCTATTCAATTATCAGTTCTTTGTCGACTATTAATTGGTGGAGAGTTTGAAGAGGCAAACTTTGTTGCACTTACGAAGACCTAGAATTGTGTGTATTAACAAGCTTGAATATTATTGATGATTGTTAAACCAATATATATACAATGAGAATATCTAGAATTAAATATATATAGATACAATAAGTCGGTGTTGATGATTGTTTATAGAATTTTTGATGCCAGTGACCTGGATGAGGTTTGGTGACGAAGTCAGCAAGCTTATCAGAAGCATGAATGTAGGTGACACGTAGCTTCTTGTTTTGAACCTGAGTACGCACAAAATGAAAGTAAACTTTTATATGTTTCATTCTGCTATGAAAAATGGGATTTTAGCAAAGGTAAATTGCCCCAACATTGTCATAATAGATCAATGGAGGCTTAGCAAATGATAGATGTAGTTCATGGAGTAGATTGTGAACCCAGTTGACCCTAAGCAACAACAACACGATGCTTAACTTCAGTGGATGATCGAGCAACTGTTCTTTATTTCTTGGGGGACCATCTAACTAGATTAGTGCCAAGAAAGACCACACAAACTGAAGTAGAGGTATTGTCAACAATATCACTTGCCCAATTGACAACGGAGAAGGCATGTAAAGAATAGTTGAAAAAGCAGGGAGATGTAACTCATATTTAATGGTTTGCTTGAGATAAAAAAGGACAGTCTTGGCTACCGCCTACCTTTGGACAATACATAAAAAACCATAGACGGTTGACAACAAATGATATATATGGGCAAGTTATTGATAAGCATTGCAAGGCACCGAAATCTTGGCAATATTGAGTTGCATCAGCTGAAGAAGAGTCACTATGAAGAGAAAGCTTTTCGATAGTGGACATAGGGCTGTGAACACCCTTTGCCTCATGCATGTTGTGGCGGTGTAATAGATCCAATGTGTACTAACATTGAGGCAGCAATATACCTTGCTTAGTAAAAAGAACTTCAACACGAAGGAAAAACTATGGGAATTAAGATCGTTGATGGAAAAACGATATGCTAATGCACTAATAACCATTGCAATTATTGTGGATAAGTTGTCACACTACATATATGTCTCAAGGGTATTTTAGTCATTGAAATTTGAAAACATATCAGTAGAAGGTAAAGTTGAAAATCATATTTGAAACTTTACAATCAAAAATTGAAAGTTGTTGTGTGTTGATTAGACAATATGACACAGGGATTTGACACCTTGGTTGTGTGACTGTCTAAACGGAAGCACATAGCTAGCACTCTATTAATCGAGCAAAGCATTTTATCTAATGAATGTTATATCCTATTCTGACAGACACTGGTGCTTGTTGGTCGGGAATGCAAACTCATAGGTGTCCTTTTGTATTCACCTTATAAAAACATATCTAAGGACTCATATTTTAAAAATCATGAGAAACATGCAGTAGTTGGAACAAAAGTCCATAAAACATATTAAATTTGTACACCATGCATAATCTTACAAACTTCATATTTTAGCATGTCATGGATACTTAAATTCTATTATGCAATGATTACAATGCCCTTACTGCTTATAGGGGAAACAACATCACTTAATCTTGATTATATTTCTTAAAACTGCTAAAAGCATCAAAAAACTTGCCTTTGTTTTTGTGCGCATAGACAAGTGCTAAAACTAAACTATGTAGGTATGCTACCTTAGATTTCACAACATATAATAATATGTACATGAGCATGCTAAAATCCATATGGACATGCTTACTTAGTTACATGGTGGAAGCCATTTTCTTAAATGCCCTGTTGATATAAGACTTTTAACTCAAAAGAGATAAAAACTCATTTCCTTCCTTTCTTGGTTTCTTATCTCACTTAAGCATTTATGTAAAATATAAAGTCTTCTCATTTCTTCTTTAAAAGTCAACTTAAGCACTTTTGTCACATGATTACCTAGTATCGTGCATGATTGTGCTTGCAATAGTAAATATATGGGGGTGGTACATTAGATTGTGCGCCTTTTCACTTAGATGATGCATGGATGGTGCTTAGTGCATGACTATCTAAATACAACACACGATTATACATGTTACTTGCACAATTGTGCAAGAGGCAACATGGTCATGCACTTGTTCCTATAAATAAGAATGCAATTTCATTTGTCAAGTATCTATTTATGTGCGATCTTTATACACTATTGAGAGATAACAAATCCTTTTTAAACATTTGTCATCCTCATATCTTACCCAAACAAATACACACCTATACATCTACCAAACTAACATTTAGAAAGTGTACAAATCTTATTAAGCTACTTTGTATGGATACCACTTGTGTGTGGGAGTCTGTTAACTAATAAGTAAGCAAACAATGATGTTACTAGAAGTGAGAAATTTTTATAAGACAAATTACAGGTATGCTTTCTAAAATTCCTTATGTTTGTTTCAATTTCTGTTTTTTCATATGTTCTGATAAATAATATATGCTTTAAAATTCCTAGACTTTGTGATGAATTTTAAATTTCGCTGTGTAAGTGTCTTTCTGATGACTGTGGGATTCCAATAATAGTATTAGATGTTCAATATGATCATCACATAAAATTTTAAATTATTGAGATTTTGTTTTCTGTGGTTATATTAATGAATTGCAAATACTTGTTCGATTTATATGGTTAGGCAAATTGGGTTGAAAAGATGTTGCCTTAAATGACTTGCGCACTTCATTCCAATGTTAGTCATTTCTTACAACAACTTTGTCGAATAGGTGATTTTTTTACCTTTTTTGTCATTGAATATCTTATAAAATACACCACACATGATTGTGCAATATGCAAACACACGAATGTGCACATCATAATACGTTGGGTTCATGCCTATATATTTATTTCGCATGTCTACACACAATCGTGCTTATTAAAATGCACACCCATGTGTTGACCAAAATTTTGCTAGTGTGCTTATTGTGTCTTTGCCAATGTGAGTGTATGGAATTCCTGAAATTTCAAATTTTATAGGGAACACAATCATGCATGGTAAACACTCAACTGTGTGTGACAAGTATCAATAAGTCATGATCGTGTGTCTCATTATACATAATCATGTGTGATGTTATTTTTATGTTTTGACTTGGTTGATTGTATCGAAGGCCAAAATGCATACTTTACATCACATGGGGGGTTTATTTACAATTTTATATAATCATAAGGACTAAAAATAATTTGACACATGATTAATTAAAATTTATTTGGTTTAATATTAATGGTATGTATATATAATTTTCGTTATATATGCATCGTGACTATTTATGAGTTTGATCGACCTATACATGTTTGTATACTTTTGGGAATGTATGTTGTAAATATAAAATAAGGCTTGCCTGTATTGGCTTCTCTTATAACTTTTAGATGTAATTTTTTTCTCAACTCCTTCTTTTCGTATGCAACATGAGATTTTTGAATTTACAATGTAAAATTTAAAATAGAAGTTACTTGAAAATTTTCTCAAGATATGCAACTAAGAGGCAAAGCATTGTAAATTACTTGAAGACTTAAAAAAAAAGAAGAGCAACATATTTGGAGTCTTAAGAATTAAAGAACTACACCTAGGTTGTTGCTTTGCTAGGCTTAAGGCCTAACTTTAGGCTGATTCTCTTACACCCACGTGTTTATTTTTATGCCTTATGATACACATGTTTAGGTTTTATTTTTTGTAAATATCACCTTACGTGTAGACTAAAAATTGATACGTGTAATAGCCTAAGGGTATAATTGTCCTTTTAGGCTGTGAAATCAAGAGTAAAAGTGAGTTTCTCCTATAGAAAGTATATTTGAGAGGGTTCAAGGGTAGAAGAGTCATTTATAAACCATTTGTGGCTTGTACATGAGTATTCTTGAGAGAATATTTTATGTATGGTGTGAAAAAAAAAAAGAAATTGAGAATTCTATTGCACACACGACCGTGTGTGTGGGACACACAACTGTGTGTCATGTTAGTCAACCATATATACCTTTTTAATTTTCAGTTCGCATGGTTCCCAGCCTTCATCTTTTCATTCTCCTTCATTTTCCATTAAACCTTAAAATTGAGAGAGATCAACCAGTAGCTCAACTTCAAGTTAGAGATCCAGAAGCTCTTAGATAGAGAGATCCAGAAGCCATGGCTAGAGGTAAGTGTTTCCTTACCTCTTTCACTTTGTTTTATAGCATGTTTCTTCTTTTGGTTAAGTTCTGGAAATATTATGTGCTTGTTGGATGCGTGCTTGAGTTGTGAAGCATGTGGACAATGATTTTATGGCCGATTGAGTAGCTAATTCCATGATTATGTATGTATCTCTTTGTATACATATGTTTCATGCTTTATTTATGATATGCGGCATGATTGAGATGAGGTTTTGATGAATATAAATGTGTTAGTAAAAGCCTTGAGTGGTTATTATTGATTAATTGAAGTTGGGAGTGATTTTAGCTGGGTTTCTAGATTTTCAGACACTATCTATACAAATCGAGTGAAGCATATGATCGTGTGTTTGTGGGTACGCACTCAGATGACCTCATTTCTGTATGAGCACGACCTTGCATGACACCTGTGTGTACCTGAAAAATCCAAACACACACTCGTGTGACCGATGTACATGCCTATGTGCTTAGTCCTAATATCACATTCTCGTGTAAGTAAAACACGAGAGTGTTGAATGACAGCTACACGCCTGTGTAAGTATAGGACACAACCTTGTGTTTTATATGCACACTTGTGTGTTCACACTACAAGCCCGTGTGGCCAGCGACAATTTCATTAAAAGATTCTAGAAGCAAGTACGATCGAGCACATGCCTTACGCATGGCCCCGTGTGTCTTCACATACACCCGTGTGTTCAGTAGTACACACTTGTGTACCTTAAGAAAAGCACAACAATACTTCTAAAGCATACATAAGCCACTTTAAACCATTTTTAAGCTTACAAAACTTAATAATAACAAGATATAAATAGCATATTATGCATGATCAGCAGCATATAGCATGACATGTCATATCAGATATTTTCAGAAATGGATCCAATGATCCAATAGCATGTTTTAAAAGTATATATATATATAATTTTTTAGACATCAATTAAGGGCGAATACAAGGGGGCACTTGTGAGTTCTCATACCCGCTATAGAGGGAAACTAGCATCCGCTAGAGAGGATATAGTTATTAACCAAGTTCGTTAGAGAGAGTGCTAGTTATACATCAATAAATTTCAGTAGGATTGAGCTTACACAGCTAAGGTGTTAAATTCTTATATTCATCAGTTTGGCCAGTACAGTAGATATTTTCAGATGCAGTATTTTCTGATTCAGTTTTTAATATAAACTATATATATATATATTCAAAATCTTCGAATCATAACTTTTATTTTAGACAGAATTTTTAGAAAACCATGCCCAAAGGCAAGTTTATGAATTTTCAGCATACACATGATATCAACATACACACTTCATGTTACATATAGCATTTTATGAGAAACATAATAAATAAAAATAAAGAATACTACAGAAAACAAATGAAATATCAAAAATACAAAAATAAAGAGATAAGAGAAACAATAAAGCAGAGTAGCATGACAAGTCACGAGAATCAGATTGAGCTTAAAGCCTGCTAGTGTTAGAGATAAGAAACGCTTACTGAGTGATTTTATCACTCACTCCTCCCTCTTGTTTCCTTCTTGTAGGTCAGTGATTAGAGGGCTGAGTAGGAGCCAAATAACTATCAGATTTAAGGATATGACTTGACAACAGATAGCATGTTATGACTCACATGCTTTTATTTGGTTTTTACTATATCGAGTTAGTCTTCACGATCTAGGCATGACTAACATAACCCACGAACCGAATACAGTTTACAATTTTATGGCTCGTATCACTTGTGGGTCAGCCCAACCATCTATTATGTCTGCTCCTTTACATAGGAATATTCTCTTGTTTAAGAGGAGGTAAACACCCTTAAAGTGATAATACTTTTTAGTTTTTAAAAAGGTCCAACGACTTATTCCTACCAAGGTTTTGTTGAATGACAAACTCCCACCTACAAAAGTTCTTAAAGCCAAAAACCTATTTATTAACTATTTTACATCCATTTCTATTAGAATATTTTGTTAGTTCAAAGTTATATTACTTATTGACCTCTTTTCATGGAATGACAAAAATACCTCAATTAAAATATTGTGATTTTTTTATATAAATTACTTATTTACCCTTGTCATAAAATGACCAAAATACCTTATACCAGAATCTTAAAATTTTTTAATAATGTTAGTCAAATTACTTTTTAATCCATTTGATAAAGTCACCAAAATACCATCAAATAATGATAATTGCACAGTTTTATTAATAATATACAGTATATTACTTATCATAAATTTGCATAACTTATTAGTTATTATAAGAAACTAGTTCTGAATTTCTTAAATTGATTGAAATAGTATTACAATTGATTGGAAATTAACTGATGATGCAATAATATATTTATTTAGGATAATACACAAACTTAGAATGCTACATTAAAAATATTATGATGCTAAATAGATCGAAATTATTGCAAAAGTAAGGTAGACTACATTTGTTTGGAAATGGTGTTACACAAGCTTGTAAATCAAATGAAAGGTAGACATGTATTTTGCAAATATAAGCCAAAAATGCAAATGTAATGCAATATTAAACCAATTTCAAACTCAAATCTTAACTTGAAACCAATCTTAAATTTAAACTTCAACCTGAAACCAATCTCAGTAACTTTAAATCACTATTTAAGTAAAACTAATAAGATAATGACTAATCTCATGACTAGATATTAATGAATATCATTGACTCAAACAAATATGCACCTAAAAAATAGATACCAAACTTATTACTAAAAAATAAATACCAAGCCCATTACCAATCTAACTAACCCAATGTCACTATCTAACTCAAACAGATATGCATTTGAAAAAAATATCAATTAATATAGCCTATACAAAATCCAATTTCATTGCCAAAAGTATCATTGCATCCTAAAACAACATGCATCAAACTAGTACATAATCTCACTTGCTCAAGCCATATCGCAAAACTTGATGTATATTGTCTAAGAATATAGTATGGTTATGCAGAAATCACACTACATCGAAAGACAATTTGCATCAAACTCAGTCTTTAACCTGAATATCACTATCCTACTCGAAGTCATGCCAAACTTATTACCAATCTCATTAACCCAAGATCATTATCTAACTCAAATAGATATACGTTCAAAATACAGATATCAATCAATATAGCCTCAACACAAACCAATGTCATAACCAAAACTATCAATTTTATTCCAATAGATATCAATCTCACTAACCTAATAGCAGCAACTCAAACCAACATACTTTTAAAAACAAATGTCATTTAATGTAGCTTTAACATGAACTAATCATCGAACAATATCATAGGATAAGTCCTTATAAAGTGTTTGGAAAGATAAGGCCTTATAAACTATTTGGAAGGATAATGCCTTATAAACTAATTGGAAATGTTAACTGTTTATAAATAGGAAAAGTGGAAAATATATACTTGGGGTATGATGTGAAGAAATTGTTTATACAAAAAATAATTATCAAAAAACACTAATACATAGCATTTGAGTGGCACTATTGAATATATTGATTTCTCTATTTAATCAACACTAAAAGGAGAAAATAAGAATAAATTCTTGTTTGCAAAATAAAAAGGATTATAGAATTACATTCAATGTAAATGGCATGAAGGGGTGTACCTCTTTTCTCAAGAGTTGTCCTTAAAGAAGAAGTTAATGCAAAAAGAGATCTAGTAGAGTTGCATATCATGGTAGGCACAAGCCTTCTCTATTTGCAAAATAAAAAGATTTATGTCGTGATATGAATAGTGAAAAAGAAAACTAAGAAACTTTCCATGCCAATAACAAATGAAAATAAATTAATGAAAATATAAGAGATAAAAGAAATACAAAAAAAAAAAAAAAAAAAACTCTGTTATGCAAGATATACATTTTTTAAAATTTTTTAGTTGGTTCTCCTATTGTGGCCCATTTCATGACACACTATATCTCAATGTGGAAATAGACTTCTTCTTCCCTTTTTTCATTGGGTCTCTTCTCCTTTATTTTTTAGGTTTATCTAGTTTTGCATGCTTAAATAAATGTCATATCTTTGTTATGTTGAGCTTTAGCTAGTGTCTCTTATCAGGTACAAGATGTAGTACACCTACTCATATGCTTAGGTACATAGAAATTGTAAGTCTATTATTAACATAATCATAAAAGTCTATAATATTAATATGCAGACATGAATAAATTGCATACTCATATCTTATAGTCATAAATTTGCCTAGCCAAATTCGACTTAAAACTTCTGCTAGGAATGACACTCTTATCAATTAGTTCAAATTTTTCACCACCAGCATATACAATACTGACATTCCTAATTGTCTTTATATTCTTCTTAAGCCTTTTAAGCACCAAGAAAGGTATTAACCTAATATCTATCTGCCTTATACCTACATTGTAATCTTCTCATGAACCTCCTTTTGTAAAACTTCAATAAGCTTAAGATTGGAAGCTTTCTTTCCTTACCCAACCAGTTGTTGAAAGTCTCATTTATATCATTTGTTATATAGTTAGACTTACAATATTTGTCAAAGCCATGCCTTGACCACAAATTTGGGTTATTGTCAATCTTCCACTTGTAAGCCTTCTCATCAACTGCTCTAACTCTTATCAAAGCTTCCAGGAAATCAGGCTTGTTTGTTATTGTACATACTCCCCAAAATAGGTACATTAAGAGAATTGTAGAGAAACTATTTCTAAAGTTTGCATATACATATCTAGCATAAAATCTATTTTCAACACTAAATCAGTTGAACTGTAAAACATTTATTATTCTTTTCTGCTTATCACTTATGAAAGTGATAGACTCTAAATCTCCCAAAGCATCATGCAATAGACTTATGAAGTAGCCCCATGTATCATTATTTTCCACCTCGCATACATATATGGCCAAATAAAAAATACTACAATTACCATCCATAACTACAGTTCATAATACCCCTCTAAAGCTTCCTTTTAGGAAACAACTGTCAATCCCTATAAAATGGTAGGCTTCCTTTAGGAACCTTTTCTTTTGAGATACAAAACTTATGAAGTGTTTATGAAACCTTAGATTTTGTGGAATTTCCTCCTTAATTAATTTTAATACAACCATATAACCAAGGTTACTTTCCAAGACCACATGTGTGTAAATGTATAATAAATTTTTTTGATTCAATATGCTCTTTAACAATTATTCTAGTAACCAATTTCCAGGACCTATATGACTTTCTTTTATGCATATTTAAAGGATGAACTTTGTCTAATTCATTTGTTAAGGGTTTAATATTAGATCCTTTTTGAGACCTTATGAATCCCCACATCTCTTTAGTAATCTAGGTAATAGTAGCATCTAGATTATTTTGCACCCTTAAACAACTATGTTAGTGCTTATATTTTTTTATTTGGTAGAACTATTCATCTACCATAATTGTAGCATGCAATTAGAAAGAACAATCTTTTATCCTATAAACCACTTTCATCTTTCATCCTGTTTCTCTCTCTGTACATTTTCCTCAGCTCAAACCTTCTTTAGATAGTATAATCTCTCAAAATTTGTCTAAGATGCTCAACGTTATTAAATACCTATCCAACTTTAAAGTAAATCTTCCTATCGACAACCTTTTTTGAATTTTTTTTCTCTCATATATTTGAAAATTATTGTTCCTGCATTATCATCATCACTCTATGCACAAGAAACAACTTTATCCTCATAACTAGAAAGAACTTTATCCTCTCCATCTTTTATTTCCCAATTTCTATCTTTATTTACTACGTGTCCTTCCTTTTTAGAAGTAAACCATTCTTTAGCTCTAGCATCACTCTAGTGATACTCCTTATTTATACACTCATTTTTCATCATTATTGTGGGGTATTTGGGATTCTACTTGTTCCTCCTCATCATTATTATCTATAGGATATAATGATTGTAAAGAGGGTTAAATGTAGAGAGGGCAAGATTAGTAATGGCCCAATAGTTTCAATTAGAAAAAATTATACATGTATCTTAATGTTTGATATCCTAGCAATTCCATACTATTTAAACACATGCACATGTTCTTATCATTATCAACTATATATTTGTTCTGACCATGAGGCAATTTAGCCTCCACCTTGAATCTTTCATTTAGGTATAATTGTACTTCTTCATTCTCCAATGCAAATATTGTTTCATTTTTTTATGAAAACAACACAACTATACTCATCAGGATCTATGTTTGTAATCTCATACTTTGATCTACACAACTCAAATCATAAATTAAATAAATTTTATGGCTCCATCTTACACAATACACTATGTATAAAAATAGACTTTCACCCTAATACAAGCCAATATATAGTATTCACAACATATATAAAAGGCAACCTTATTCAAGTATACAACATGAAAAAAATAAATAAATAAAGTCTAAAGGAACATCATTAAACACAAACAAGAAGTACATACAACATTTGGCTAACTAAATGGTACGTGACATTATTACACTAAAAGGATGAAGGCTTTAATCCTTCTTAGTAGTATCACGACCTCGTGTATTCAACTTTTATACCATTGAGTACACACCATTTCAAGGCAATAAAATATATAAATAATATGCAAAGAGTATAGCAATATATAATTCATTTATATAAACAGTATGAACATAAAAATAACAACATCAATATAATAAAAAAGGCCAAAGGCCAACTACTCACCCTAGGTTTCCATTAATGACAAACTGCCACCCATTCACATTTTAAACAACAAACACCTACCTCTGAGATGGATGGAACATGCCTCAAAGATGTTATGTCGTGCTTAAAATGTGGATGAGTGGTAGTTTGTCATTTAAGGAAGCCTTAGGTGGCCATTTGGCCTTTGCCTTGCACAACATACATAATCAAGCTCAAACAAGGAGTACAAATAACATTTAGATAACTAAAGGGTACATGACATTGTTACACCAAAGAGACGAAGGCTTAAACCTTTATTCGCACTAGTAGCACTACACCCTTAGGTTTTTAGCTTATATACCTCTTAGTATGTACCCTTTCAAGGCAACAAAACATACAAACAATATACAAAAAGTATAGCAATATATAATATATTGATATAAACAACATGACAATAAAAAATAACAACATCATTATAACAAAAGAAGGCCAAAGGCTAAGTGCCCACGTAAGGTCTCCATTAATGACAAACTGCCACCCATCCACGTTTTAAATACCATATACCTATCTCGAAGGCATGTTCCATCCATCTCAAAGGTAGGTATATGGTGTTTAAAAGGTAGATGGGTGGTAGTTTTTCATTTAAGGAAACCTTGGATGGGTATTTAGCCTTTGGCCTAACTAGCATATATAATCAAACATAAACAAGGAGTACAAACAATATTTGGTTCACTAAAGGGTACGTGATATTATTATACTAGAGGGACAAAGACTTAAACGTTCTTTTGTACTAGTAGCACTAAGCCCTTAGGTTTCCAAACTATATACCTCTTAGTGAATGACACAAAATACATTATCAAACATATATACACACAATGAATGACATAGTATACATCATTAAACACATACAATTAAAATAGTAAAAACTTAACATACAAAGAAAAAAATAAACAATATCTAATCCATATATATATAAACACTATACACACTTTTATATTCATTTAGTGGATGATCAAAATAACATCCAAATAATAAACAAAAAGTATAAAAATATATAACTCAATGTCAGTCTACATATGCTACCATAATATAAATACACAACAGTGTATTTAAGCAACAACTACACACCAACCCTAAATAATATATAACTAGTTTATAATATATTAAACTCAGATTTCATATTCATTGATATGTTCAAATTTCAATGTTCAACAAAACTGTAGCCTAACACTAAACCTTAATTCAAGAAACACTAAATATTTTTTTACTGACTATATAACAATATACAACAAAACTCTAATCCAACCCATATTAACACTAACCACTTATGTAAATCATAAAAGCCCTAAAACTTTAACCAGATATTTCTTGAAAGTGAAATCCTATAGTCACCACTTTACTATTTTCATGCAAATAAGATACCACTGCAACAACCCCATACCTCAACACTTAGTAAAGATATATCTAAACCTTAATAAAGCTAGAGTTTGTTGCCCACACCAAGATCAATTAAAAACAAGAAAATATATTAGACCTAGTACACTTGTTTACACGTAAACATTCCACACAACTCATTACAAAATTTATTTACACAGTATAAACATTTGACATATCTGAAGGGAAGGCTAAACCTTGTTTGCATCGAGAACAATAAAAAAAAGGGTTACCAAGAAACTCCTCTTAAATGGAAATACCACGTGGTCATCTCCAAAACTATAATGCAAACCGTCAACTGACTTTTGCTATCAAAAACCAATACTGGAATTGAAAAATCGTTAGTTTTTGTTTTCTTAGTCAACTTATACGTCGACATCATTACCGTTTACTTCACTTAGTTAACACAATCATTGTACTTCCTCATCAAGAATTCTATAGAGCAAACAAAGAGTTTCAAAGTTGTGTTTTGTAAGAAATGAGAAACCGTTTGCCTTCTTTCGTTTAAACCTTTCTAGCCACGTGTCAGTCTGCTATTTGTTCATGATTTGATTTATTGATTTTTTATTTCTTTCTTTACACACAAAATTATTGTCCTACCCTTTGTGCGTCTCATTCTTATTGGTTTAAATTTTCTACATAAATCTTGACTGTTGATTTTTGCAAGGGAAATATAAGTCGTCGATTACCATGTATGCAATTAATGCAATATTAATTGTGCCTAACAAAACACACTCCTTTGAGGAAAACACGTGGTGATTGAATGGATTAATTTTGACGCGCTTTATACGTTACACCACATGTTGCTCCTCAACAAAGTCACACTTTCCATTAAAAAAAATGGTCGATTCATTTTCAAACACTTCTCTGAGTTTTATAATTCGCTCGCCATCTATCACATTTTTATTGGTCCATAGGGATTATATACGAAAAGTTTAAAATTTTTTTCATCACCTTTTGTAAATCTTAGTTGTCAGGCCCACCACTTTATTATATTCATTCTATTTTAACGTTTAAAATGGAATAAAATAAATATTTTTAAGTATAATATAAATTACTATTATACCCTTTAACCAAATAGATTACATCCAATTTAACTGAAGGCATGTGGATGTTTAGCTTTAAAAACCTTTGTGGGGGTCCAGACCATTTGACAAAACCTTAGGTGGAAAAGTTGTTTGGCCTTCTAAAAATTTTAATAATATAAAAGGGATTATTAGCCGGAAGATAATCACGTGGAGATTAAGTGGCGAGAAGGATAAGATATCCGCCAGTAATGTTAAAAAGAATATTTACCAAAAAAAAAAAGTTAAAAAGAAAAAGAGAGAAAAGATAACCCTGGAGTGGAGACGCATTACATTATAAAAGGGTAAAAGCGTTAATTTTTTTACGGTGTAGCAGCCACTGCAACGAGCGCCTCAATCTTTTCACAACGTCTTTCCTTTTGAAAATGGAGCTCTGCACCAAACAAGTCATCTCCAGTATCCCCAGCAACAATCATCACCTTCTCCACCATTCAAATTTAGGCCGCACAAAAGCCTCACTCTCTCTTAGGCAAATCATCGTCTCTCGTTCCGGTTATGGCTTACGCTCCCGTACGAAACGAAACCCTAGGTCCACTTTATTTATCTTATTTTTGTTCTCTTCGTTGCTTATCTGCGTATTATGCTAATGTTATATTTGATTTCGATCCCTGGCCGTACTTCACTTTGGTATGCGGTTTGAGGCTTTAGATTTAAGCTGATAGTTAATAGTTAGTAGTTGAGGTTCCGATTTATAAACTTGCCTGCTTCCTTTTAACTTAATATCTTTTGTTCTGATCATTTTTTAGTTATTTAGCAAATTGCATATGCCCATTTTTGTTAATATTTTCCGTATTGTTATGGGGGTTGTAATTGTTTGCTTGGATTAATTCAGTTAGTTGTTTGTGATCTTCGGGTATTTGAACATATTGTGTATGTATGTTTTGTACATTTAAACAACCAACTCATAGTTGTTAAGCACTTTGTTTGATAATGATTGTTTAGGTCTCTGTGGCTAGCCTCTAGTTTTGTAGGAAGAATAGATTGCTAATGAATAAAATGAGTATCTAATGCCTTGAGTTATAACACGTTTTTCAGGAACTCTATATCACAATAACCCATTGTCAAGAGCAATAAACTCAGAAGAAACAACTAGTGACTCAAATCAGTATTTCAGTGATAATCGTGATGCCGGAGTTATTGTTGGAGATGTTCAACCAGTTGAAAAGAGCTTATACAATGAGAGTGTAATTGCAGAAGTACCTAAAGAAGAATCACCTGTGGATGAGCAAACAAACGACCTTTTGGATAATCTTAATATAAAGGTTTGTTTTGATTCCATTCAGTTTGTTTTATGGCAGTTGGAACCATTAGTTAGTGATTATGTGCTTGTGATGGTGGGTTAGATATCATTCTTTCCCTTTCAAGCACAAGGTAAATTGTGTGCATAGAGCTTGTCAAATTTGCAGTGTGATAATTCTTTTATTGTTTTCTTTATTAAACCAAAAGTTGTTGCTATGATGATGTGTTTGACTGGTTGAAACTATTCGGGGAATGATTGATGAAACTTCAACCACTGTGTTGAACCTGAGCGGTTACCTGAGCAACGACATCTTCTTAAAATGTTCATTTAGTTTTTCCAGAGGGCCCTTGTACTGCCCTGTATGTTTATTTGTTTGTTTACTTGCTAGTTTCCTTATGTTGTCTTTAGATGAAGAAAAGATATTTTTATAGATTCTAACTTATTTTTACCCTGCCAACTTATGCTCTAAATTACATAATCTTGTCTATATACGTGATGCATTCCTGAGATTGTGGGAAGCCATCGGAGAGAAATGCAAAATTTGTTTCTATGACAAAGCTTCTGACTGTTTGAAACTATTTATGTAATTCTTGTTGAGATTTTAGCAATTGTGTCAATCTGACTGGCTAACTGAGCATTATCAAAATTTTAAAATGTTGATTAATGGACTCCTGGTTCCCATGTATGTTCGTTCTTGCTATTTGTTATATTTTCTTTCTCAATCCATTTTTAATGGCTTAAAGTTGTTCCATTTTTTACTCTTTGCTTTCAGATTATTCGTTATCCTTTTGGTCATCAAGTGTCTGACAGTGATAATCTGAGACATTTGGCTTTAGACCATTAATTGATATCCATTACTTGCTATTTGCATTTGATCTCCATTTGAGAAGGAAATTAGTTTGTGATGATTACAAGAGTTTATTGAAAGTCTTTGTAAATTCTTAATGAAACATCGACTATCATATTGATCTAAGTGGATACCCCGAGCAACATAATTCACATGTGTTTTTTTTTTTTTTTTTAACCTTTGACAACAATGTCATAGTGTTTTCCTTCATCATTTTTCTCGTTTGTTTTCGCTTCTTTAAGGGAGTGTCTACCAGTGTTTGTACTCTCGAAATTCAATGCACATTTGTAAACTTTGTAACTGTTTTCACTGGGCTTAGTTATCTCCCCTGTATTTTATAACTGATGCTACTTCCCTGTCTTCTAATTGACATACTTTTAAAATAGTAATGGACGATGAAGATCACCTATAATTTGGTTCGCTCGTCATAATGGCATTCTAGCCTTGCTGAGGATACAAAAATCTGAGTCCATCTTGATGCTATTCTTGCCTATGATCTTTTCTTATAACTGCTGACTTTTATTAAAGGTCTATTTTAATAAACAGATATGTTTCTAATCATAGATTTTTAAATAGTTACAGGCAGTGAAGATGACTCACAATTTGGTTCACTTATCATAATGGCATTCTTGCCTTGCTGAGGACATAAGAACCTTAGTCCACGTGGAAGCTATTTTTGCCTATGATTTGTTCTAATTTCTACTGATGACTATGCATGAATTTTTTTCAAATAAAGATGTTTCTAATCATAGGTCTTCTGAATTTCATTACTAGTGTTGCAAATTGGTTGCTATGATGATTTCTAAAATGTATGAAAGCTCCTATGTATTGTTTTATGGAAGTTGATCCTGAGCGGTTACCTGAGCAACTGAGAAGATACTTTTTTACGTGTCATTGGAATCTCTTAATGATTTGTTTGTTCACTTCATCTTGTTAAGTTTAGTCAGAGATGCATTTCTTTACTTCCACTTTGTCTATTAATAATTTTTGTTTGTCCTTTTTATGAAGTTCTTGAGTAAGGCAGTTGCATTCTATTCTCAGTTCTGACTCCTTAAAAATCTTTATGCTATTAGGTTTTTCATTCTTTGTGTAGTACAATGTTAAATAATGATTAAGAATGCAACTGATCTATGAAATCCAGGATATTATAATTGGGATTATAATTTCTGGGTTTGTCTTTTTGATGAATTTCTTGGACAATGAAATGTGTTCATGTAAAAAACTTGTTAATAAACCAACTTTAATTTACACCATTTTTCTGGTGCCATCAGTGTTTATGATCTGAGCAAACATGTTTTAGAGACCGCTACCTAGTTCTGACAATTTTTTTGTTTTTAATTATTTATTATTATAATTCGTTTTTGACAAATTTATGACTTTTTAAAATACTTATATTGGTGATCTATTAAATACTTTGCAGTTTGACTCTGTAGATGCATATCCAGTTCTTTTATATGGAAGTGGTGCATTAGTTGCTGTGTGGTTGGCATCAGCTATTGTCAGTGCTGTGGATTCTATTCCTTTGGTATGTATGCATACTCATTCTATCTGTGAATATGGGGTTGCCTTAAATTACGACAACTACTTATTTACAATTCTTTTTATTTGATCATTTAAATGATGTTTCATCTCATGAATTTAGATCCCTAAGTTGCTGGAAGTTGTGGGTCTTGGCTACACATTGTGGTTCAGCACCCGCTATTTGTTGTTCAAGGTACACATCTGATAAACAGGTTAGACTTCTATATTTGTGATAGGAGTGATACTTTAGAATGCTAATTGGATATGCACCTTCAATATTCCAGAAAAATAGGGAGGAGTTGTCTGCTAAAATTGAAGAGCTTAAGCTGCAGATTCTGGGCACGGGTGATGATTGAAATTTGATGTAGGCAGGAATTATGAAGTTCTCTGCAGCCCCAGGGCTAGAGAATGAGTGTAGAGAAAACATTTTCGCCATTTAAATATATAGGCAGTTCTTCATACAATCATGTTTATACCTAGACTAATTAAATGCATTATGTTATTTTATTCATTGTGTTCTTTAATATGTATGGAAGTATGTTTTATTCACCAAAACTGTTTCCTTTGGTTACTCTAGTTCGCGCGTGCAGTTCCAAGTAACTTGAACCCAATCACATTACCACGATTTGAATGGGCTCATCAGCTTTGATAGATACTTAGTGGTGCAAAACGGGGAAACCCTAACAGTTATAATAATGTCAAATGGAACCCAATTTTGAATTGTGTTGTCAATCTGCTTTTCGTTAATTATGCTGATTAGCCGATTAGATTAGGATTGCCTAATAGTTGTTCAGTATGGAAGCAATCTCATTCATTTGGTACTGAAATTTTTTTACCTCTGTTTTATTATTGCTCCTTGTCTAGTAAGCTAACTTGTTTTTTTAGTTATAGCCTAAGCGGCTTATTCCCAGCCAAGGTGTTCTTAATTTTTTAAATTTTATTAATTAATTTTTAAGAAATCAAATATTCATTTATTGATTAAAATCAACGATTGAATTTAATAATTAATTGTTAAATTTAATTAGTTAAAATGGTATTTTTGTTTTTTATATAAAAAATGTTTTAAAAAAATAAAAAATAATTAAATTATAAAATAATATTAAAATAATAAATTTGAAAAACAATTATTATCGTTGGTAGTGTTATCGATATTAACAACTATTAAAAATTTAATGAGGTGGTGAGAAATAGTTATATGGTTGGATTGGTAATCAAATTTGGTCATTTTAATAGCAGAGACGAACAAATTTAGTAAAAACAGTTAGATTTAGTTAAAAACGATTGACATATTTAAATTCAATCTTGTTTGATGGCAAAGATGACTAAATTGTTTACAGTCATATCTGATCGCGTCGGTTATCTATCAATTCAATTAGGTTGTTGATGACGGCGATTATTTTTTATACTTTAAATTTTTATTAATTTATAAAATTTATTAATTTATATATTATATTAATATTATTTTATATTAAAAAATATTTTAATATTAATATTATTTATTTTTAGTTGAGATCATTTTAATTATTTCATAAAAAGTTAATAAATTTAGATAAAATTTGATTAACAGATGAATTTTATTTTTTTTAATTTTTTGAAGGGGAATTGTCATTTACAAAAACCTTGCGTAAGAATACGTGGTTTGGCTTTTAGATTATCGGATAGGAATTTGTGAATAGTACTTGAAGAGATTTTGAAGCTAGAGGCTGAAAGATTTAAACTTGAAAGTTCAATGAGAATTTAATGGATAGAATGAGATGTTTGTTTCAAATCCAAGGATCAGCAAGACTGTTCCCTGGCGAAGCCAATGATTCAATTTCAAGGACCAAGTTTAAATTCTATATAATTAAATTAATAAAAAAAAATCAAATATGATGATAAAATATCCAGATTCATACATAAATTTATATGTAAAAGTTAAAGGAGCAAAAAATTAGATGTTGTGTTCTCCAATTAGACATAAAGCAGTCAATTCATTTCATGTACATAAGCTGTATGTTATAGAGTTGAACTCAGCAATGATGGACTTTCATGTTTTATTTCACAATAATGTCCTATTCAATATATACTACTGTTGGACTATCAATAAAATAGAAAAAACTGAGAGATAAGAAGATTCTAAAATAAGAATTTTATTCTAAATAATCTTCCAAATTTCAGTTGTTAATATTATGTTCGATTGAGAGAAGGATTTCAATTAAGTGAGACTCTGAGAGTTTGCACCTTATTTTCCAATAAAAAAAAACAAAGGTGATTTTAGAGAGAAGTCTGCATTAAGAGTTCTATTTATGGAAAGAAAACTAGAAGGTAATAGGCACTACAGCTGACGGAGGCTTTTGCGGCGGTTTTTTAGCGGCGTTTGTACAAATGCCGCTAAAAGCTATATGATTACCGGCGTTTTTTTTAAACGCCGCAAAAACAGCACAGAAACGCCGTTATAGGGATATTTACCGGTGCTTTTTCAAACGCCGGTAAATCTCATTAAAAAACGCCGCTAAAGGTCATCAAAAACCTAGCGCGCGAACTCTTCCTCTTTCTTTCCCATTTTCCCTCCCGCCGCTGCAGCCGCTTTTCTCCCGCTGCCCGCTGTATTCGCCGGTTCCAAGCTTGTTCTCGACGGTTTCCGGTCATTTCTTCTTCATTGGAAGCCGACATTCTGCCCTTCTTCGCATTTGGACGCTAAGTTGTAAGTTTTTTGAAACTTTTATGTTTATATTTTGTTTTTTTATTATTTATTAAAGTTTGTTAATCGAAATCCAACCGATTTGGAGGGTTGGTTTGGATGTGGTATTGGATTGGAGTGTATTTAATGTTTGATTATGTGAATGCAGTGAATTAAGTTTTGATGGATTTTAGTTCTAGTTGAGTTTTGTTTATTATTGGTGAGTTTTATGGTTTTTGTAGGAATAAATTTGGGGAAAAAGGTTAATTTGAGAATTTTATCGTAGGCTGCAATTGTCTACAGTTATCTATGTGAGCCAAAATTTTTCTTAATCACTATTTATGAATTAATACAAAAATTTATTTAATTAATTTTGAAACAACGTTAGAGATTATATTTGAGATGAGCAAATTTCTTGTTTAAAATTGGAATCGTAGTAATTAGATATTATTCCGAACCAAACACTTCCTTTCTGCATAAGCTATAGTTAGTAATGTGTATAAATTGGACACATTATCATAAGATTAGGTTATTAATTTTGAAAATTTTAATTTCACTATATATATATATAAAAATTAAATGTATTAATAAGTATAAATAAATTAATGCGTATTTATGTGATTAATCAATATAATAATTTATTTTATTTATAATTTAAAATTATTCACATGTTGACATATAAATTTCTTTGTACTCGTTAGCACCTAATCATTTGTACATTAAGTATTATTGTCTTAGTTTTCATATAAATTTTTATTTTTGTTCTTGTTTTATTTAAATATAAAAATAATATTTTCTATAAATTAAAATATCTCCTTTTTTATTTCCAGGTTATGGGGGCTCTAATTTGAGCAATGTTTCTTTTCTCAAAATTAGGGTCCAAGCTTTTACTCCACATTTTGTGCATGCAATTACCAAAACAATGTTTGTCAGGGAAATGAATTAGAAGTGATATAGAGAGCTTTTTCTTTCTTTTTTTTTTTTTTTTTTTTTTTTACCTGAACACATAGTTTACGTATTCTTTTACTCGAATTGAACAATTTCATGTCAACTATCGAACTTACATATTGTTTTCAAGTTTTCTCAAAATATGTATATTTAAATCTCTTAAACCATTTATAAACGTAAAATAACTCTGATTTTATTATTTTAGCCCACCTAAATATTAAGCAATTGTAATCCTAATAATAATTCAACAAGATAATCCAATTAAAGAATAAATTAGGTTTGATATCAATTATTTAAAATTAACTCATTTAAATAATAATACATGATTACAATTAAAATTTAGTCAAATAAATAAATTTACTCAATGGATCGATGCTATTTGACTATCAATGCGTTACTTGAGTTTTTACATTAACTTTGAATATTTTATTTAACATTTTAAATAAAAATAATAATACAAGAATAAAACCCTTGCATAGTGGCCTTCACCTTTTGGTGTATGAGTTTTATGAAAAAGCAATACATCCATAACCAACAAAACAAGTCACTGTATGGTAAAATCAGTCAAATTCTTAACATTTCAGTATGAATTCCTTGCCACATCATGTCCATTGCTTCAAACTACCTTTTAACCATGTTTAGAAATACCAAATCAGATTCTAAAATTTTAAGTGCTGACATGTGTCCTAATAATCTACACCATCACATTTAGACATGCACACTTATACATATTTCAATACCTCATAATTTACAAAGTAAAAAAATTAAACGAAGGTAGATAAGTGCTTGAACTCAAACACCATGATGCCCAATCCAAAATACACATGTTAAAAGACACTTACATTGTAATGGCTCATCACATCAGAAGTTCACTTTGGTTCAACTCTAGATTACATATTGTTCTCCATTATTCAATTAAAATGAAGGACTAACTTTATTCTCAATCATTAATAGTATTAAAAAAGTCAGGAAACATCCCTAATTTCAAACAGTAAATGGAAGCTGCAAAATTTTCATCTCATATGATGACATCAAAGTATGCCCAGAGGTTCATAAATTGCACTTATAAAATTCAGAATCCTATCCTATAAACAAATTTGATAGACAACAACTACAAATATTAAAACAAAAAATTCAGAATCCAGGCCATATCACAAACTTTAAAGAAGCACATAATCATAAAATATCAGATTAAATAAATGCAAGAAAAATAATTATCACCAATGTATGAACCAAGGAATAATCTTTACCTTTCCACACCATGTTTTATTTGTTAGGGGTGATATAGACGGCATTTTCATTGATATGCTTACTGAGCAACAGTTATATGATGATGATGACAATGTTGGTTAAGGTTAACTCAAACGCTATCTTTGTTGTGTTATTGATTTCTTTATCTACATGAGGCAACCTTTTACATGCGTTTTTTTTGTTTTTCATAATTATTTACATATGAATCTATATATAACGAGAATTTTTTTTGCAGATTACAGCTAAAAAATGCCAAGGAAAAGAGATATACGAACGGTCCTCGAGGGGCAATCCTCACAAAGCATTGACCCACAAGGTCAACAGCAAGACAACACCCCAACAACAGTTGGTAAAAGACAACATGCAGTTAACAGTTATGACATTTTGTTATCAAGCGTCATTGACTGATATGTTATTTTTTCTCATATGTGTTACAGGTCAGGACTCAGAATCAAGACGAAGGGGACCAACTTTGATGTCGAATGTTTGGAATATGCCTCCGGGTGAGAAGGTAACGATGCAGTTTAACGATATGCACCAAGGAGTAGGACCTGAAGCTCGTACTTTGACTAGTTTTCTGGGGACTTTAGCAAAGAATTATCAATTGCTCTCGTTAAACATACAAGATTGGAGGTGAATTTCAGCATCAGAGAAAGAAAGGATGCTTGGATTGGTTAAGGTAAGATTGCATTATTGTCTATACATACTATCGTATTATTTCTTACGGGCCTAATTCCACGAATTAATACTGTATATTTTTTTTCAGGTAAGGTTTTCATACCCTCCAGAAGGAGACAAATGGGTGTTACAGTCTCTGAGTAAGAAATGGAAAGATTATAAGTATGACCTGAAAACAAAGTACTACGAACGTTATCCCAATATTGATGACCTTGTCAATAATAAATCAGATCGAATTCCACGAGACCAGTGGATGGCTCTCGTAACACAGTGACATTCTGAGCAGGGCCGGGTAATATAATTTTTACTTTTTCTTGTCTAGTTACATAATTATGAACTGTATATTTTTATTAAACATTTTCTTGGTTTCAGAGACGTAGCGAAACAAATAGAAGGACTTGTTCTGCTCAAACAATGCCACATACTGAAGAAACAAAGAGTATAGCACGATTAATGAATGAAATGGTTAGTTTATTTGCCCATATTGTTAACCATATGATTAGGTCTTGTTGTAATTGTATCTTTTTACATCCGAGGAACATACATCAAGTGGTGAACAGCCGTCACGAGCCAAAGTGTTTATAGCCACCCATCGGACTCGTAAAGATGAGAGACCTATTGATCAAGACTCTATACATGCAATCGTAAGTTTAGTATCTATTACTTTATCTGTGGTTGTGATAAATTTCATGTAATAAGACATTGTTTTTTATAATAGGTTTAGGAACTCCTCCAAGAGAAAATAAATGAGTTACAAAGTTCTATCCAAGAGTCAAATGCAAGTCTTCCAGAGATGAAAGATAATGCATTTGCTCAAGTGATGGGACTAGAAAGACATGGTCGAGTGTGTGGATTAGGATTAGGTCCAACGCTTAGCATGTACAGGGCATCGACATTGGCATCGACATCGGCATCAGCATCTCACCACTCAGGCGACCCTCCAAGTGTGTATAATGAGGCGGACGACAGAATAAGAGTCTTGGAAGACCAAGTGAGAACATTGCAAGAAGCACTTTGTAGTCAGATGAACACATTTGAATCTCAGTTGTCCATGATTTGTGCATCATTGAGCTTGCGATCAGGGCAAAATGACGAGCCACCTAGTGGAGAGGTAATGTTTACAGGATATGTTCAGATAACACATTTTTTTAAATCAAGTAATTATATGAAAATTATTAACTATGGATTGTTCATTTATGTGTCGTAGGTACCTCATCAATCAAGTAACCAGCACTCTTCAGATGAGGACCAGTAAGTTTGTATTTACGATTTGGTGAATTGTTTTCTATGTTCAAGAAATACGTATTGATGAAATCCAGTCGATTGGAGGGCTGGTTTGTATGTGGATATGAAGTGTTGAAATTATTTGATATTTGTTTTATTTGTTGTTGGTTTTAATTGTTGTTTGAAATCCATGTGGTTTTGTGAGATATAATTATATTTCATGTCATCTCATTAACTCTAACTGAAGAAGTTTACTGATACACTTTGTTAGAATTTCTAATTTGGATGCGTTTTGTGTGTCATTGTCATTTTGCATCACTCATAATTATTTCTTACTGATTGTGCCAATTTGTCAATAATTTATTCTTGTGTTTGCATTTGTATGAAGCGAAAACCTAAATCTTATATCTTGTGATTGGGACCATATGTAGGTATTATGTTGGATCTAGATAATACATAAATAAAGATAGAAATCTTTATTCTGTTTTTTATATGAGAATATTTTATACTTATAATTACATATTATCGATACATCTATTTGCATGCAACAAGACTATTAACCAAGTTATTTGTACAGTTTTGTGTTTTATTCTACGTTATGTGATCATTAATGGACATTGTCTGTTATTATTGTATTTCATTCTTCTAAAATCTTTTAACTTTTTTCGCAGGGCATAATGTAAAGAGTTTTGGCTCCAATATTGTTTCATAACAATTCCCAAATTGTGTACCGAAACAATATAACAATTAACAATTGTATTTATGTACTTCAATAATTCTAATAATATTTTTTATCCAATATAATAATTACCTGATGTTACTAGCATTTTTTGTATGTATTTTTAGACGGTATTGTTTTACGTATATTGTTATAAATTTTTTTATAGTGTTTTGCATGATATTCATTATAAATAGGAAATTTAATCAATAAGCAGGGAAAAGGCTAATGAAACAAGCAAAAATGTGCCAAAAAGGTGTATAAAAAAAATGCCGCTAAAAAAATATAAAAAACGCCGCAATAAACATGTAAAAAACGCCGCTACAAGGAAAAACGCCGCAAAAAAATTCCTCAAAAAAACAAAAACGCCGTTAAAAATAAAAAAAACGCCGCTATAAGAAAAAACGCCACAAAAAAAAGTGCAAACCGTCGCAAGAAATTGCGCGAAAAAATTTAAAAACGCCGCTATAGGGTGGTGTTCCAACAGAATATCGCGCTCTAAAAAAATGCGGGAAATGAATTGGTGGGTGTAACAGGTTTTACCGGCGTTTTCAAAACGGCAGTAAAAAGCTGACAGAAACGCCGCTACAGGTCGACGACCTATAGCGGCGTTTGATTCGCGGTTTTACCGGCGTTTGTATAAAACGTCGGTAAAACTTTTATCGACGGGTCATACACCTACGTTTGTACAAACGCCGGTAAGATTCTTACTGGCGTTTTTAAACGCCGCCAAAGGTCCGGAAAAACGCCGGTAAAAGCCGAACCTGCTGTAGTGAGGTTAGAATTAAAAGGTAAAGGTTAAATTTGTAAATAAATGAAACTTTATGTCCTTTTTTAATCTCTTATAGCAACAAATAAGTGCAAAAGTCAACTATTAAAAATTTTCAAGGCAGATCAGCTCCCCTGAAGTCAGCCTTAAAAATCTTCTGAAGCTTAAAGGGATTTCAAAGAACACAAAGAAAAGCATCCACAAAAATAAGACTCTTTTTTGTAATCCAATTTATTGCACACTTTGCTTATCCAGCTCAATGAAAGCATGCTCTGTATGCTAGTGATAAGATTGGCACTGTGGCCCAAAAGAACGATATCAATCGCCTTCGTGCAATCAGTCTTCATCTGAATACTAGGTAAATGATGAGACCAAGCAAACTTAAGGTCAGGATTTATAGCGCAAGAGGCAGTTAAAATTCAAGCAACACCATAAATCCTCCCATGAAACTACCTCTACTATCTCTAATCGATCCATCCATAGAAGCACAACCTATGACCACATTTACAATAACATCCACATAAGTCTATACTAACCAGATAAAGAAAATATCCATGTGACTGACATTATGAAAAATACAAGAAAGATAAATAAATTTCTTAAACAGTAGTTTTAAGCTTTCAATATACTTTGGGTTTTGCCTCTCATTTACCCCCAAAAAAAAAACCAAGGGAGGCTACTCTTTATAACTGAATAACATAGTTTTTTTTTTTTTTAAATACTCAAAAAGAATTAAAAAAAAAAAAAAAAGGTCAAGTAAGGCAATGCCCCATGCCCCCTCCTGTCATTTAAAGTAATATTTATATGTTAACTTTTTATTTATATTTGATTTTGAGATTGTTTCTTATTATATTATTTTTTGTTGGACATCGACATGTGAATGTAAATTATGTTGAGTTATGGATATTTTATTTAATTGCTTCATTGTATGTTGTCATCCAAGAGCAACTAACCAAACTCATAGATCAATTAACCAAACTCATATCACTCTTGCGTGATTTTTCAAATATATTTTTGAAGTACTTGCAAAGAAATATGCTCCTTTGCTTTTCAATTCGAGCCCACCTCTTTTTTCATATGGTAGATCCATTTTCACCACCTAATTAAGAGAAAGAAGGCGATCAGGAAGGCTAGCCAACAGTGTGTCCCTCTAAGATATGCCCTTATTACCTAAGGATTGTAAAATTGTGTCAGTTTATCTTGATTGAATTAAAGAATTTAGGATTGGGAGATGGTAAAGATTGTGTGGGCTTACCCATAACCCAAAGTAGAAACCACAAACAGTTATAGTTTAAGTCTTATTCTAACAAACTATTCTAACTTGATTACAGTACATACGAGATTCTTGGTGGACTAAAAGATAGTAGTTAGTCTTTTTAGTGTAGGGATAAAATGTCTGTTAAGCTAACAACTTCTCATAATGAAAGTTCCCCGTCCTAATTAGGTTTACTAGAGATATCGATATGGACAAAGAAAGAGGAGAGTAAGGATTTAGTAAAGCATTTGGGTACGATTTTAATGAATGGCTATGCAAGTTTTGTTTAATAGGGGCCAATGGTTGATTTAGGGTTGAGTGTTATGATATTTATATCATTAATTAAAGTTTCATATGTATTAATATTAAATACAAATATAGTCATATAATTAGAATAAGAGTAAATTTAGTCACATTATAATATATCAATTTTGCTCTTACATTTATATTCGTTGTTCTTGTCAACTCTTAATTTTTTATAAATTAATTAATTTTTTATTTGAATGGTATTTATCTCATATTACAAACAAAATAAAAATATCCATAAGAAAAGTAATTTTTAGTATAAATACTCATTTTTTGTAATTAACTTCTTAAATATTTTGTAAATTTAATTAGTTGTATTTTTACAATTTATCCTTAAAAGCGAAAAGTTCCCTTTCATATTAATATTCATCATATTGTGTAATATTAAAATAAGATTAATATTAGATTAAATGTTAAAAATAAATTAATTCTAAACTTATCAAAACATCAAGTAAAATTAAGTGGAAGATTTTCAAAAATTAGGTGAGGGGGCTAAAAATCACTCTTCTAAGATAATTAAAAGATATCATGTAGAATTGGCTGGACAGATTTAACCTTTTATAGTTTGGGCCAATTCTACAGCAATTTGGGCCCAATAAGTCCAGCCCAATTAGCTTAACATTCTTGTGTAGATTTCAAGATTTTGGAAGAGGGGCATTCACTAATCCATTTTATCAAATTTTACTTTAGTTTTCAATTATAAGGATTTAATATGTTAAAAATTAAGTAAAAAATAAATAAATTGTAACTTATAAAATGAAAATATATTTTTACATGATCAATAAAGTATGTGAGTGAAATATAATTACCACAACTAATTAAATACTGAAAATTAATTAATTAATTAATTAAATTTATTTAAGGGATAACAAAACAATTAATCACAATTAAATACTAATAAAACAATTCAATCTTATCTTTTGGGATTAAGTAAATTGATCACACGTGTCAATTTTATCAATTGTAATTTCAATTTTATGTTAAGCAAAATAATTTATTTCAAAGTTGCTCTTTGCCATCAAAATATATTTATAGGGAAGTGTTAAGGGTCTAATAGACTTTAATACAAATATAGGAGGTATATTGATACTTTATCATATAAAAGTTAATTGATATTTTACATGTTATAGTGAAATTAAAATTTGTCACATAGAGACATATTGATATTTTATATAATATAGAGAAATTTATTGATTATTTACCATCAGACATGTCTTATTTGAATAAACAAATCAATATATCAAAAATTTTATGTAAAAAATCCATAAAAGTATATGTTATTGAGCATAATGCATGTTTGCATTGTAAAAAAATTTAATATTTTTTAATATTATATACTGATTTAATTGACGATATGTGAATAATTTTGTATTGTCACGTTGGTGGTGATTTTCTAATAGAGTTAAGATACTTGTCAGTAGATGTTTTATTATGAGTTTTATTTTAAGTTATATATTATAAACCTGATTCAGGGTAGTGTAGAGATAAGATATGTTTTATTACTTAGAGGTCCTTCTGCATACTGGATGGGTCATTACTTCTAAAGATGATGAATGTCAAGATGCAATGTTGCAATACGTGGTCGTGCAAGATCCAACACTTAGAATTAAAAATTTATGCATAAGAAGATTATTCTATGCTTTTTATAAATGTACGAGTATACATTCCTATTATACATGATCGTACAAGGCTACACAATAGATATAAGTCATATTAGAAATGCAATCAATTAGAAGAATTGATTAAATTACCCTTTTAAGCATATTTATGGGTGTGACATACTGTTTAGTATGATACCTGTTTGCTAATTATTGATCACCTTATCATGTCCACGAGTTTGACTAAAAAGAAGTTTTGACAGGATAACAAATTTATTTTCTTTTTTAATTATTTTTTCAAAAATAATCACAATGATGTACACTCGAATAAATTTACATTTAAATAACTCGAACTTAAGTGTGATCAGTCATGCACATAAATGTGTATGAAATTTTGACCCATCAATATCCAATTTTCTTTGTTCAAGTCTTTGGTCGGCTAGATTTCATGCTTATTGCAAACCCATGTCACATGCAAAAAGTGCGAAGAATTCGGTGATGTTCCAAACATCAAATTTCCTTGATAAAAAAAATAATAGAGCGACAACAGCTGGTATAACACAAGAAAACAAACTTGATTGCGCAAAAGGGGACACAATTGAATGGTTCACATGGTCACAATTTGACTTATATAATTCACTCCCAAACAGAAAATAATCAAGTAGTCTTGCCCAATAATTTCCAAACCCAAAGGCTAATCTTTTGAAGTGGTAAAGGCCAGAAGATTAATTCCCACCCAAGGTTTCCTTAAATAACAAATGTTATCTAAAACGTTTTAAAGAAATAAATACTCACATATTGATCAAAGCTAATGATTAAATTTAATGGACAACCGTTGAATTTAACTGATCAAAAGAGTATTTTTGTTATTTTAAATAAAAAATTATAAAAAATTTCAAAAATTAATGAAACATTTTCAAAAAAATTTTAAAAAAGTGGTTATCGTCGCCAACCAAGTGACTAAAAACGACCACTTAATTAGATTGACGATCAAATATAGTCATCAATGACCACCTCTATCATAGAAACAACTATTAGGTAATCATTTTTGACTACTTAATTAGATTTTCGGTAGTTATCGTTGCTAATAATGTTGTCGGAGGCAATGATTACTTTTTCAAATTTTTTATTTTTTAAAATTATTATTATCATTATTATAATATTATTTTATATTAAATTTTTAATATTAATATTATTTAATTTTTTATGGAAGATATTTTGATAATTTATTTAAAATATTAAAAAAATTTAAAAAAAAAAAGGTATTTAGCTTTTTAAAACTTCGTAAGTGGGATTTTGTAATTTAAGAAAACCTTGGGTGGTCATTAATTGTGTGGCATAAGTAAACAAGGGTTACCCATCACCCCAACAAGGAGGCAGTTACCCTCACTGGCATTTGTGATAGATTAAGAATTCAACAAAGATTAAAGATAGACTAGTTATTGATAAATTAATTAAAATGCCTAAAATTTATCTAAACAAAATTGACCAACATTTTAGACCTCATACAAATATTATCAAAACTTCTAATTTAATACCAAAATTACCTTTAACCCTCTCACATCAACCCTAAGCTTATACAAAACAAAACAACATCACAAGCAAACCCTACAAGCTTTGAAAATTCTTATTCTCATAGTCTTACTCAAATTCTAATATCATGACTGCGAATTCAAGAAAGGAAGTTTGTTAGGTGTTTGTACGAACGTTAACTCAAATTTTTTCATGTACGTGTTGATTATTTATTGTTTTGTGGTGTGTTGAATTGATTTGATAAGTTTTGAAGTGTGTTTCAAAAGCAAGAATGATTGAAATGATAATCTAAGGCTTCTTTTTATATGTATTTTAGCAATAGGGGGGGTATTGTGATATTATGTCATGTTATTTTTTTTTTATTATTATGTCATGTGGAGGGTTTTTTTGATATTTTATCATAGGGTGAATTAATATTTTACAATAAGAAGGTAAATTGATATTTTCTAAATTCTACGCCAAATTTTTTTAAAAGCATATTTTACATTTTATTTATGAAGTTTATCATTACTATAGTTATGATATATAGGAACCTTTGGTATAGGAATAAGATATTTTACGATGTGGGGAGTAAATTGACATTTACCTATATGAGATAAATTAATATTTTACCATACATGAGTTTAAATAATATCTAATGAGCCCTCGAGGGGGTGGGTTGGTGTGGTGAGGGTACCCTAAATCCTAAACCTCCAAACCTTTAAAAACGTAAAATCCTGAATCCGTAATCTTTAAATTAAAACCTTAAACCATGTAACACTAAACCCCTAAACCCTAAATGGTATAACAAGTTTTGTTTTTGTTTTACTTTGAACAAATGTATATAAGATATTTTGTCAAAGGGTAAATTTGTGTGTAATACATGTAAAGGGTAAAATAATATTTTCCTGGTAAATTGATATTTTATAAATTATATTTGTTTATTTAGTTTTAAAATTTCTAGCAAATTTAGTTATGAATATTTCTATTGTAAGACTGATCGAAATAGAAAGTTATGTTATTGTTTTGGTTCGGTGTGGAGGGGAATGAATACAAAAAAATTATCATAGAATGAATTATGTTGGAGGGCAATATAAATTTATTAAAATCCTTGTAAACACGACACACAAGGGATTAGTTTAATTGATGGGCAAACATTTCTGGATTGATCTCTCAGGGGAACAATATTCAAATAACCATAAAACTAAGAAATATCAAAAGTAATATGCCTATCAACATCGTAGATGATGAAAATATTGATTATTTTATTGATTATTCTCATCAGTTGAGATACTACATTTTAATTAATGTAATAAGTAGTCCTAAATCTAGCAATGCATATTCTAAAACCACGAAATCTGATATTTAACAATCGCATAATGATGTACAAGACGATGATGGTTTATAAGGGGTGGAGTCGTATAATTATACACAAGATGATGATGATGTTTTACAAAGAGTAGCATATGATGACATGTATGCATGATATCAATGTAGTAGAAATTGTCATGGAATGAGTACATAGAAATAAAGAAAAAGTTCCAAATTAAGGTGTCTTTGGTCGTTGTCACAAAATGGATGATATTCTTATTCAGCAATTCGATTTCGAGAAGAAGATCTATGTTAATTATGGTACAACAGACATGAATAGTTTTCAACATGCAAATCCAATTCATTTTAATGTATCACCCGTGGTAGAAAATGTTCTGCATTGCTCATTTCATTAGTTACCTACCGTCCCAGTCAACTTTTAACATCTAATGCCCAAGGAACAAAGAGTGATAAACAGTGTTTTGAAGCTGATAACATATTCTTGAATAAAGATTGTTTGTAAGATTCATTCAAACATCATGTTTTATAGAATGAATACCAATATAATATTTATGAGTCCACGAAATCTGGACGAGAGATGAAATGTCTTTATGAATAATGTAGATGACATGCACGAGTGATAAGATTGAAACATATTATTTTTCATATTCACCATACATTGCAATCTAATTCGACTAAAAATAAAAAGTGAAATGCAATTCAAAAGCAATTTCTTAAACTTTAAGTAACTAGTGGTGAAAGACCTACATAACCGCAAACAGCGAAGCGTTTACTTTGGTGAAAGGTGGAAGAAGAACTTAATCAAATACAATATTTATAAAAAAAACATTAAAAACATTGAAGCCCCCCCCCTCTTTTCCATAACCTTTGATTTTTGCTTTCTTAATCACCAAGAAAGCATCCAAAGCAGTCAGTCCCTTGGTTTCCACCTGATTGCAAGGGATACAGCACAAAAGTTATTTTATTCTCACCGCGGCCACCACCATTGCTGCGTGCACTCTGCAGCGGAAAGGAACCCCTGCCCGCGTGGATTGTATGTGTAACCGAATGTTAAGAAAAAAAAAAAAAAAAACTCATTCGACCGTTAGAAATGGGCGCCTTTTTACCTGCCACGTCACTTTTTCGTTAATCTCACGTCTCCATTGGCTCCCTAAATCCTCTGTGATCCGCCATAATCTATTTTAACGGAGAAAATCTTGACAGACAGGCATTTCAAGACTCTTGATTCTCATTTTAAATAATATTATTTATTATAAAATTATTTAAATATAATATTATTAAACTATTAACATTAATCCACATTACAATTAATTAGATTAGAGAAATTAATTTGTCCTCCGTTTCATTTTTGAATTTAGAACTACAAAACATTATCCAAAACTTAAGGTAACGAAAACATTATGATTAATTTATTGGTATTTTGTAGTTTTTGAATTTAAGATGTGGAAAATAATTTTCCCAGATCTTCGGTGAAAAACGTAACGTACTCATTACGTATAACACTACGTCGTATATGTATTTATATATATTTTCATAAAAGACGACCTGGCATGGCCATGGCAAAGTCCTCTCATTCCCTAAATATTAAAAGAAATATATAAAGCAGAGTGGAGTGCTTAACAGTGGGAAAGGGCAAACAAATAAACGAGCAAAAAATCTTCTTTTTACGTGACACTTCTTCTTTCTCTCTTTCTGTTACTTGTATTTCTCATTGCCATTTACAGTGTGAAGCAGTTCAAGTTCATTTTTTTGTTCTCTCTGAATTAATAAACTTCTTTTGGAATTTTTGTTGAGTTGTTGTGTGTTTGTTTATCATAGGCAAGTGAATTTTCTTATATATTCGGTGATTTTTTTTTTTTTATATATATTTTTCTTTCTTTGTTTGAAGTCTCTGTAATTTTGTTTAAGAACTCGCATTCTCTTGTTTTTGTGTGTATTGATTTTGGACAAGTGACATTTGTGTTGTATGAAAAGATTTTGTTTTTCTTTTTTAATTGTTTTATCTCTACTTTCTTCTTGTTTCTCTCAATGCAAGATTTGCTTCTTGTTTTCAATGTACTTCTGTCGTTCATCACTGATTTTAAGTAAATCTAAGATGTTTCTATTTTTTGTTTGTTTCCTGAGAAAACCTGGGAAAGAAAAGAAGTGAAGTTGGTATTTTAAGGCATTTTTAACGCAACGTATATGACCATAAGATTTTAAGGTTTTTGGATGATCCTAAGGTGGCTGAATGCCAAATACTCAGATTTTTCGTTATTGGTTTTAACTTAAGAAGTTCTTTTTGTGATACTAAAATCAGTATGTGCATTATTGGAATGGGTAAAACTTTCGATTTCAATTGTTAGAGTACGAACTTCGTTATTCAAGATTCAAGGTTTAAGTTTTCTTCTTTCAGTTATCAACTAAATAATCCCAGTTATCAATTGAATAAAGTCCTTGTTTTGATTTCGATTAGTCTGGATTTGGGTATTCATATACTTAATTGTTGATTTAGGTGAGGAAGAAACTTTGGAATTATGTTTACAGAAGGGCTTGATAGTAATGCCCTTAAATGGGTTCGACAGGTCAGTCGTTATTGATTTTTTTTTTTTTCATTTACGTTTATTTTTCTTTTAAACGTATTTAGAATTTTTGAAATACTTTGTTTCCGAGTGAAATTGATATAAATTTTTTTTATCACTTTACACTGAAAGGGTGGTGCCATGAAAGATATATTTAGTTCTATTCCGATTCAGAGTCCGAAACCTAATGGAATTACTAATCTAAGTAACGGTAGTCGAGACACTGGAATGCCTTTTTCATCGGGTTTGGTTCCAGTAAAGACAATACATTTGAGTGGCAATGATAGTGGCTCGGGATCAGATATGGACATATCGCCTGATTCAGATGATGAGGTCTTTGGGGGACAACACTCGGTCAAGTGTTCTACACAAGATGACAAGAATTGCAATGGTGTAGCTTCTAAATATGGAAAGCCGCTTCACAAACAAGTTAAGCATGACAACGATAGACATCAACAGAAACTAGGAAATGGTGGTGGGAGGCATGCTAGAGCAAAAGTAGGATTTGCAGACTCTGCTACTAGTATTGAAGTCTCCTTTACACAATTCAGCAATGATGGTGATGCTTCTCTGAAAGGAACATATACAGATGGTTATTCTTCAAGTGTTACTTCAAAGTCGAAACCTGAAAGAACAACTAAACAGGTATTATGTTCTTAACAGTGATACAAAACTGTACTTGCCGTGTCTGTTCATATGTGAGTAGTCAGATTGTCAAGCTTCCAGGCGCGAATTTTCTTCTTTGTTACGTGTGAACCTTGTTTAGCACTACAGTATATTTTCATTCTGTCTTTATCTTTCTTTTTTTCTTCGTTTGTTCTTAATCACTATTCATCTGATTCGGCCTTTTGAAGTGGCCCTACTTTTGTATTGTTGTCACAAATGTGGGTGAAATTGTAAGCATGTATTTATGAATGTGTGTACTGGCCATGAATTGTTAAATATTATCTTCATAGTTGATGGTGAAAAAACTAATGACTTATTGGTAAAAGAAAATAGAAACTAGGCATGATGGAGCTGAAATGAAGTTATTTCCATTGCTATAAATATCCGTTGCCCAGCCAGATGAATAAGCCAGCTAAATGTTGGATGGTTGTTTGTAGTGCTTTTCAGGCTCATAGCAGAGAACTTATTTATTTGTTTTAAATAATTTCTGGTCAGCATATGTATGGCTTATAATCTAGGTTGATGATATAGTGCACTGGAATTTATTTACAGGGCACATGCTTTAGGGAAGCTTAACATTCTTATCAGTGCATTTATGTTCTCAACAATGATATAAAGATAAAGAAATTTTAGGATACGTGAGGTAAATCAGGAGGTAGATTGTTGATAGGTTCACAAGCAAAACATTATCATAATGAACCTTTTCTAACCCCAGAACTGGTGAAAATGCTTTGGAATAATTATGTTAACTACAAAATTCTTCATAAACTAACCTGTTTCTATTCCCAATTTGCAATCAGAAAAGGTTTCTACATTTAAAAAATAATTAAATACTACATAAATAGAAAACAAAATCAAATTTAAGAGAAGCAGATTTTGGCCAAATGAGTAATAAGTTGGGTTAACAAAGAAATATCCCCAAATAAAATATTTTTGATATATATAATAGGTTTTGATTCTTGGCTCTACATCAAATAGTTAGCAGACATGAAATATTCTGAATTGGCTATATTTTATTGCTTAAGGAATGCTTTTATAAGAGTTTATTAAACTTATGTCAACATGCGTTTTAGCATTGAAATAAATTCTCATTTTTAGTTAACTGGATCCATATGGTAATAATCTGCTTTCTGCCTTTTGTGGGCAAAAGTACTAACCTAGCAATTGTTTTATGGGACGTCAGATGTGTTCATGAGTGAGTATTATCATACTACTAGTATAAAGTTGGTGTGTTTTTGTACTCCTTCAATATGAAAATGTTCTTGCAGGAGTTGCATGGCAGAGAATTACATCATTCGAAGCGTTCTTGTGCTGGTATTCCCAGTGCGCCTCCCTTTGTTGACACTGGTTCAGAAATAGAACAAGTTGATGAGCATGATTCAAATATTAGAACACAGAGTAGACTTTACCCTGCAGATTCGAGTGAATCTGAGACCACAAATTATTCAAAAACATCAAGAAGTACTCATGCTGCTAAGCCCCCACAGGATAGCACTTGGTATGAGATTCTTGACTTATCTACTGGGTTGTGTTTCTGTACTTGTGTGTATTTGCTTTCATTTGCTTGATTTCTTTCAGAGAACTTCTTGGATATTGTGAATAAACTGCTATGCATGCAGGACTGCAGCTGGCATAGAAGTAGATTTGTCGACAAGTTCTTTACGTGCTCACATCCCTACTTTTCATGCAAGGTATGTTGGATAGGTGAACGAGAAAAAGGCTAATTGTTGACTCATAATTCTTACAGCTTTTGATAAACCTTAATTTATATGGTGTCAAATATATTGCAAATAGCATCCAATTAACTGGTCTTTTTTTAGAATTTATGCTTCTTCCTTTTTCCTGTTTGGATTGTTCTCAGTGGGCTAGGTCCTTGGTGTGCTGTGATTTCTTATGATGCATGTGTTCGTCTATGCCTTAATTCATGGGCAAATGGTTGTGAGAAAGAAGCTCCCTACTTCTTGAATAATGAGTGTGCATTGTTGCGAAGTGCTTTTGGGTAAGTTCTCCTCTACTTGTTTTGTTCTTTAGATATTTTTGTTTATATAAGATGAATGACATCGGTTTCATAACTTTGGAAACATTAACTAGGGTGTATGTAAATAAAATATACAGTCTTTTCAACTTCTAGAAATGTCACTGCTTATACTGAAGCTTTCATGCAAGTTGCTTGTGATATGCAATTACAGTCATAAGTGACATAATAGATCAATGAATGCAACGGCACACTGATAATACCCATATTATAATTTCTGTCAGTTCTTTGTCTTCTAGCTGCTTATGGACAGAGTCATTAGGGGGTATTGTCTTTAATACAATTTCCTTTCTTGAGGAAGCCAAGAGTTTGGATTCAAGTTTTCTTGTGTTATTCATACTCTATTGCATATTGGAGGTGGCAGTACTTAGACAACATGATATGAATTAAATAAATGCGAAACAAAATTATACGTTTATAGTTCTTTTCATTTGTCACTCGAATTTAAATGTTTTTTAAGCATATGATGGTATTGGTTAGTGGTACTCTTAAGTTAACTATGCATTTTTTTTGCTTTATCTTGAAGTGCCTACTTCTAATCATATGATTCTTCACCCCTTGGAATCATAGTTTACAGAAAGTATTATTACAATCAGAAGAAGAACTAATGAAAAAACAATCCCCAGAGTTGGTCAGTGAGGCAGCTGCTATGAAACCTAAGAAGACTTATGGCAAGATGAAGGTTGAAGGTACTTTTATGTTCTCCTTAGTATTTTCATTTTAACTTTTTCAATTTCTTTAGAGATGAAAGTTTTTGAAAATTTGTCTAACATTGCGGTCATTTCATAGTGCGTAAAGTGAAAATGGGTTTAGATCCCCCTCCTGGTTGCAGTTTTTCATCTTTAAAGCCATCAATGGTAAAAGTAGAATCGTTGCGTCAACATTTCTCCAATTTGAATTCAATGTTGAACTCGGGGTGGGGAGCGATTCAGAAAGTACGGGTGACTCCTGGTGTTCCTAAAAATGGTACACTTACTCAAAAAAGTTTGGCATATGTTCATGCAAGCTCCCAATATGTAAAGGAGGTTTCCAAGCTCTTGAGAAATGGAGTAGCTACTTTGAGTAAAAATTCAACCTCATATGAAGTAGTGCAAGGTAAACAAATTTTATGTATATTATGGAACTTAGTGTAATTATATTTTACTTAATTAGTGTTCAAGTTTCAATTTCATCTTGACTTTGATGGGACATCTAACAGATGATTGAATAAGGATGCTGGACTTATTAAGAATAATTTTCTATGACAACGTTGGGATGTCTGTCAATAGTTAATCTGTTGAGGAATGAAATCCTGACATAGCTTGATTCCTATTGGATTTGATAGGCAATATCTTCAATCTCCAGCTTTATGGGCTTGAAGATAAACACCAGAAGTCTAGATTGATCATATAGCCACATAATGAGTAGTTATTTGCCAATTTATTACTGTCTTGATGTTACCAGATATTGTATTTCTTTCTTTTTTGTTCTATCTAACCTGAAGTATGGTTTATTGTTATCAGAAACATATTCTTGCATGCTGAGGTTGAAAAGTATGTCAGAAGAGAATGTGGTCAGAATGCAACCAGGAACTACTGAAACCCATGTGTTGTATGATTCTTTCTTTATCTGCTTCCCTCTTGTTGTTTCTTTGTCTGTTATTGTGGTTATTAACTTATATGACATGCTGCACCACAGCTTTCCAGATAGTATTGGTGATGACTTGATTGTTGAAGTTCAACGTTCTAAGGGAGAATGTTGTGGTCGTGTCCTAGTTCAAGTTGCCACTATTGCTGATGACCCAGTAAGCTTTTTAGCATTGTCTTTTCGTGTTTCATCTTTAAAGGTTAGGAAAATTGACAGTTCTTTGTGAAGATCCAAATGTTAATTAAATGCAGAGTGACAAGATTCGATGGTGGCCTATATATCATGAACCAGAGCATGAGCTTGTTGGCAGAATACAACTACACATAAACTATTCAACCAGTCAAGTTGAGGTTAACAATCCTAAGGTAGATGCAATCTTACTCTCAATACTTTGGGAAACTTTCCTCTTATGACAAGTTTGCTAGCTCTTATGATGAGTCTGCTTTAAACTCTTATCCATGAATGAAGTTATTGAAGCTGTAGTGAGAATGAGAATATTTAATAATAAAATCAACTGCATTTACTTCTTGTCTGTAGTGTGGTTGTGTGGCAGAAACTGTGGCATATGACTTACTGTTAGAAGTTTCAATGAAAGCTCAAAAATTTCAGCAAAGAAATTTGTTGCTAAATGGTCCATGGAAGTGGTTACTGGATAACTTTGCATCATATTATGGAGTATCAGATACATATGCCAATTTAAGGTACTGTGGTGAGGTAGAATGGGGGAGGGTCATATATATAATCATATATATGGGGACTTTGAATTTCTATTACATCTTATAATCATGTATGCTATTTGCAGATACCTATCTTATGTCATGGATGTAGCCACACCTACACATGACTGTCTTACACTAGTATATGATTTGCTTGTACCTGTGAAGGGAAAAAGTAAAAGTGTGCTAAGTCATCAAGAGGTATGAGTCGAATTTTCAGAGTTTTTTTTTTTAATTATTATTTTAAAATTTTGCAGCATTTTCAGTTTTTTTGCCCCATGCATTTTTATTATAAGTGTGGGTTGTTCTGACTATTAGGAAACAATTACTTTCTGTGCCTCCTTTTTCACAATTGATGATATTTTATTTCAACATCTTTTCACTACGACTGATATCATCTTTATAGACAAAAGATTAGGTCAGCACTCTGAGTCATTAATGTTTCTCAGGGAAGCTTGGATATATTTGTTCTCTAAAGTTCAGTTTATAAATTTTTAACATTTAATCATATATACTGAAGATAATTAGGTTTACCTTTTAAATTTAAATGTCAACTAGAATCGTATGCTTGGGGAGAATGAGGATCAAGTTCAGCAGCTTCTAGGTTCAGTATTTGAGAACTACAAGAGTTTGGATGATTTATTGCCATCAGGGTTCACAGATGATTTTGGGCCTGCCACTGGACATGCAGGCCCTGCATTGGAAGCTGCTGTCAAGCTCTATATTCTTCTGAATGACATATTAGGTTCTGAGGCACAGTTGAAGTTAACCAGATACTTTCAGGTATTGGAACCTGATTTCTTTGTTCTTTATTCTTTCAATTAGTCCATGCAGTTAGTCTTACAAAGTGCAAATGCCAATACAGGTTGCTGTGAAGAAGAGATCAATAAGGCACTTGAAAGAGACAGATGAGTTCGTCTTAAGCAACAATGAGGCCATGTCAAATGATCGCATGACTCTTTCAACTGCTTATCAGAGGCTGAAATCTCTAATATTAAATTTTAGAAATGAAATTTGTACTGACATAGAGATCCACAGTCAGGATGTACTCCCCAGGTAATATACTTCCTGTTCTTGTTAAACTGTGGTCTGTTTATAGATATGGCATTGTGGTTACTCATTATAGAAGCCTGTCCATTATTCTTTTTCCATTTCTCCTTAAACTGTGGTTTGTTGTAAAGATGTTCAAACAATATGAAGCACATTTCTGGCTATTGGAAGCCTAGCTTGGTTAATTTGTAAGGATATTGCTGCTAAATGGTGGTCCTCTGTTGCTCTGTTTGTTATTAATTATATAATCTAGTGGAGAAATGTTTTTGTCCCTTTTACCAGTGGTGTAATTTTCAGATATAGAAAACAGATCCTTGCTCCTCCCTGCTTCCTGACTATAAGGTTTATATTAAGTCCTGTAGATCTTAAAAAACAAAATGGCTCTAGGTTGATTATTATAATGAAAAATTATAGTAAAAAACTGGTTCAAGCATGTTAAAGACAAGCATTATTAGTAGGAGAATTATAATTCTATTTGTGTAATAACTTGACCTGTAACTCTTTTAACTTTAATGCAGTTTTATAGACCTTCCAAACCTTTCTGCTTCTATATATAGTGTGGAGCTCTGCAATAGATTGCGAGCATTCCTTATTGCGTGTCCTCCTCCTGGACTCTCACCTCCTGTTTCAGAACTTGTTATTGCAACGGCTGACTTTCAGAGGGATCTATCTTGCTGGAAGATTGAGTAATAAGTTTTTCTTATTTTTACTCCACATTGATTATATACTTGTTTCATTAGTGATCTCACTTAATTGATGATATTTTCAGTTATGTCAAAGGTGGAGTTGATGCAAAAGAGTTATTTCATGTGAATATAACTCGCTGGATTCGTGACAAGCATCACGCTTTACTTGATTCATGCAAACTAGATAAGGTATAAATTCCTGAAGAAGGATTTGTTTAGCAATATAAACACTTCATATTTAAAACTGTTTCCATATTTAGAATAATATTTTTAACCCTAGCTTATTTGGTATTTGCTATGATTCAGATTTTTCCTTAACCTCTAGGTTGTTTTTGAATGAGGCTAAACGCCCATTAATTTTCTAAACAAACCTAATGCCCCATTTTGAAATCTTGGAAATTCCTAAATTACCCTTATACTTTCTAGACTTCTTTTTCTCATTTTCTTCATGTATACCTTCTATTGGGATTATGCTTTTGGATTCATAATTACTATTTTTTACTCAATCGTTTGGACAAGGAGAGCAATGATATAAATGAGGTAGTGACAACCACTTTATTGTAAAACAAAATGCCCCTGTGGCTCTTCTGCCTAGAAGATGAGCCACCCTTTGCCTAGCCAAGTAACTGTTCAGGCCAAATTAAGTTTGTCAAGTTCACCTTTGGGTTGTGGGGCTCTAAAATTGGGATGAATATAGTAACTGTGACGGAAAACCTATAACTGTTATACATGGAATTGGTAATTCTGGTTAAATATCAAGGTTACTAATTAAGCTTCAAAGATGTTCAATAATGCTGAAGCAAAGTTTTTTATTAATTAATTTTGTTCACAATACAGTGAGTGAAGAAGATGGCCTTCTTTTGTTGTTATTATTGTTATTATTATTATTATTATTATCTCTCTCAAAAATAGTCACTGAATCTGATATCCAGGTCTAAAACTAGAGTTTGGGAAACTTTTTTAATTTTATGTATAAGTCATCCCTAAAAGTTCACTTTGCAAAAAATTGTGGCATTTTTCAGTTGCATTTATTTTTGTTATATACCAAGACCAGATTTTTTTTGGTCTGTGTGTAGTTTGTTGAAGGTTAAAATTGTAATTTAAAAAATTTGTTAAATGGGGTCTTTTGAGGAAGTTAATGTAGCAAATAGCACTACTCTTTGATAAGGCTGATTAGGGTGAAAAAGGGGAAGTTGCTTTTATTGCTGCTTATAGATTCATAACTTGTGTCTGTTGTTTATTGATTTCATCTAAATATTAACTGTAATGTGCACCAGTTTGCTCATTAATGGTTTTATCGAATCAATTATATTGGTAGTTTTATAATTCAACTAAATTGTACTACACACATTATTTACTTCGATAACTCTGAGCATCAACATGAAGGAATTTTGGCAAAAGGGCCAAATTTTTTGTTTGATAAGTTTTTTATTTTTTGATGACACTTCCGATGAAATTGATTACTCTCAGGTGAAGTGGGCTGGTGTGAGAACACAAAATTCAACAACTCCTTTTATTGATGATATGTATGATCAGCTGCAAGAGATGCTGAATGAATATGAAATCATCATTTACCGCTGGCCCGAATATGCTGTTGTATTGGAAAATGTATTTTCACTTATATTTCTTCCTCATTTAACAAATGGTTATGCTAATATCTTTATCATTTTTCTTTTGGTCCTACTTAAGTTTTGGTATGCAAGAGATAGATTATATGCACTGACAATTTTAGGATCAATAGCATGCATATCTTTTAGGTCTTCCTTTACCATTTGGGTTTTTTGGTAATCAAGATAGAATATTCTTTCTAACTTGCATTTTAGCTTGCAGTTATGAGTGTCTCTCTATTCTGTTTCACATTATACTTGAAATTTTGGGAACTTATATGTGTACTTGGCTTGCATATCTGTCTAAAGGCTGTTGCAGATGTTGAAAGGGCAATCATGGAAGCTCTTGGTAGGCAATATGCTGATGTTTTATCACCATTGAAAGATTACCTCACTCCCAAGAAATTTGGCCTCAAATATGTTCAGAAAATTGCCAACCGAACTTTAAATGTCTACTTTGTCTCAGATGAGGTGAACTTCTGTTCTAGCTTGCATGCTTCATAGATATGGTATTTAAATTCCCTAGAAATTATAGCTTCAGCACTGTTTTCAGCTAGGGATTCTCCTAAATTCCATGAAAAGGATTTTGGACGTGCTGTGGCCAAAAATAGAAAGCCAGTTTAAGTTGTGGTCTTCTTCATTTGCCGAAGATAGATGTGGAGTTATAGGAGAGCATCTCACTGAAATAGCGGTAATGATGAGAGCCAAATTCCGAAACTTTTCACTAGCAATTGTGGAGAAGCTTGCAGATAATGTGAGTACCCTTTACAATCTAATAGCTATGTTTGTATATTTCAAGGAGGATTTATTTAATATTTGTAACATGTTGATTGACCAAGCACTACAGGGTTTTCTAAGATAAGAACCCGATTAAAGATACCCTTGCATATTGAAAGTCAGGTATTAGTCATAGTCTACAATAGCTCAGGCAGCAGAAAATGGTTACTTTGTTTCAGGAGGATAACATGTGTACAATGAATGTATAACCGAAGAATATACTGAACAATGAGGTTTCAGAGCCTCCCATCTCAGATGACTGCAATCTTTTATGTGTGATTGCCAATAATAGATGTTAACTTGTTTCACATATAGTTTATCAGGTGTTATGCTTGGTCAGTCCGTTTATTTATTTGCTGGACCAAAAAGCCTGCCTTGTGACAGAATCACAATCATCTAAAGGACTATTCATGGTTTTTGAAATGAGGTTAAAGTTTACCTTTCTTAGCCAGCTTTGATCTGACCATTCCTCTGCTTTAGACGCTCTGATTACCTGTTACTTCTGTCCTTGCTTCTGTTGTTCAACTCTAGGCTTATAGCCATTCTGGATCTCATTTGTTTCAGTAATTTTCTTGTGGAACCCTGTATTAGGTTAATAACAGTGAGTTGTTCTGGTCAATTGTTGCTGTTGGTTGTCGAAACTGACATTTCCTTTGATGATGTAGCATCTTATTTAATTATTTTTTTCTATATGTGGTTTTCTATTGGATTTCCTGGTTACATGGCATCTAGTTCCCTTATAATTTTTCTATGTATTTTTCTATTGCATTTTCCAATACTATAGCATCAAGTTCCAAACAACAAATTCTTTGCTGTCATTTGAACCGATTTTCCAACTGTAGCCATTAGGATTCTAAAATTGGTTAGCCTTTTGTTTGCTATTTGTTTTAGACAAGGATGCAAAATACTACTAAATTGAAGAAGATAATTCAAGACTCTAAGGAAGCTTGTCCAGAATCAGACGTAAAAAGTAGAATGCAACCTTTGAAAGATCTCCTGGTTAAGATGATGGATCATCTGTACACAGTCGTTGAGCCACATGTGTTCACAATTATTTGCCGACATTTATGGGACCATATGGGAAAGGTATATTTTCATCTGAAGCATGTGTACTTAAAAGTTTCCCTTGATTATGGAACTTAATTATACTTCTTTTCCATTTTGGTTACAGGATGTACTGCATTTTCTGGAAAATAAGAAAGAGCACAACTCCTGGTACAAGGGCTCAAGAATTGCAATTTCTGTAAGTTGCCTTTAGTCTCATTAACTTTTGTATTGAAATTGGATTACTCTCATTTACAGTTATTTCAGTTTCAACAAAATCCTAAGTTACAGTTTAATCTCAGAGAACTTTCTATAGCCTCTTATTGAGAGAAGAGATAATTAAGTTTGACTTTACTGACCTTTGTGAGTTAAAATATCTTTAGAAATATTAACACAACTTGGAAAAATTATAACTTTCTGGATGGATTCAAGTGGGTATCTGGTTGCAAGATATTACGGCCAATTGGTCATCTTGTGTAGCGGTTGTAACTATTGAGAAAATATACAGTACAGAATCTCCCTGTGCATAGAAAACCTAAGTGTTCACGTCATCAAATTTGCAGGTTTTGGATGACATATTCATGTCACAGATGCAGCAATTGCTTGGCAATGCGCTGCAAGAAAAAGATTTGGAGCCCCCAAGGTCGATAATGGAGGTGCGTTCCATGCTCTGTAAAGATTCTGTAAATTACAAGGACAATGACTTCTACTGTTAGATTTTATATCTCCAAGTGCATATGATTATGAATGAAGACTGCCAATTTTGATATTATCACATGGAAACAAAAGGAGTATAAAGGTACAGAAGCTTTGCACAGCTGATTTTCTGGAGGTAAAGTTTATCAATTTTGTTTTAGCTTTTGCCATAATGTGCCCACCACGCCCTTTGTGTTGGTTATATTGTACTCATTTTTCGTTGGAAAAATGTAGAACTGGAAGTAAAATTACAGTGAGTTGATAAAAGCCATGGATTTTCTTCCTCCCATGCCTGAAATTCCATCTCATAGTGGTGAAATTAGATTTATGATTGACAACATCAGCACAAGTTTTTTTTTTTTTTTTTTTTTTTTCAATTCCATTTCAATCCAATCACTGCATGTTGCAATGTCAAAAGTTGATATAATCCAACCCATTATGTAGAATATACATAACATTAGTTGTAAAAATTGTAAAGTTTTTATGCCAGCAAGACAGTTCCAGGAAAAAAAATTTCTAGTTCATCTGAGTTTGTTCTCCATCTATTGAAGAATTTCTCATGATGAAGCAATTATGTACTATTTTGATAATTCATCGATGGACATCACAACTAATATTTGAAAGAGATCCAACAATGTCCAGTAACACCAGCACGATGATGATAAAATCACGTCTATTAATTTTTTTAAACTTAAATTCTCACATATAAAGTATTTTTTTAATCTAAATTTATCAATATATTTAATAAATTATTAAATAATATTAAAATCACAGCAGCTCCATCATCATTGGTGACAAAAAATGGTCAATCTTTTTTATAGTAGTCTTTTTTAATCTTTTTTATAGTAGTCTTTTTTGATCGTTTTTTATCACCAGTGATTGTAGAAGTGATCATTTATGAATCAGATAATCATTTTTGATCACTTGATTTATTTGTTAACGACGTTACTGGTGACAATAGTTGTTGATTTTTACTTTTTATTATTTATTAAAATTTATTATATATTATTTTATTTTAATATTTTTAAATTGTATTTTATTATTATTATTTTATATATTTTAATATTTTATATTTTTTAAAATTTTTTTATTCAAAAAGATAAAAATGTTCCTTTAACTGTTAATATTTAACAGTTGATTATTAAAGTTAATTATTGACTTTAGTTAATAAGTAATGTTTGAGTTTTAAAAACTTGATAGGTGAAATTTTGTCATTTAGAAATACCGTAGGTGGGATTAAGTCTTCAAGCCTTTTACAAGATAAGTTTTGGTTGAGGTTGGACATGAATTGAACTAGCTTCAAATACCTTTTGATTCAAATAAAAAATAATTTAACTTGAGCTTATCAAGTTAAAATTAATGATAGTTTGAGTTTGATTTGAAAAAAAAAAAAGTTTAGTTTGAGTTTGAGTTTGATTCAAATTAGTAATTTAAGTTTCGTTTAAATTCATAATTCGAATTTATGGTTTAAATTTAAGTCAAATTCAAACTACGAGTTCGAATTACATATTTTAACTATAAATTTAAGTCAAATTCAACTCACGAAATCAGATTCATAAATCTAAGTTTTAAATTTAAATTGAATCAAATTTTTTTTAACTTGAATTTGACTTAATATTAAAAACAAATTGATCCTCCTAGTCTGATCTTGATTAAAATTTAAATTAAAAAAAATTCATATTAAGTTCAGTACATTGCCAGCCCCAGTTGGGTTTCTAAATTTCTCTCGTTTCTTTTCTTCGTAATACTAAGCGCCAAACAATAAAGGCAAAGATTAAATATCTCAATTATTGCATGAGTTGGGTTCCTCACTATACAAAGCACCAAATCATATCAAATCAAATCACAGAGCATTTAATTCTTGTTTAAGTGGGAACTGCATGATGGGCACCAGCACTTCATCACTTTATGCTTATGATATGAATATGCTCCGCATGACTCCAAAATAGACCCACGAGGACCTTGTGCTCTCCGCTCTCATCTCTTAAATTTCATATTTAGGACATGTTCCTATTAGTTTATAGGCCAGAGCACATATTCCCACCCATAGTTTGAGTTTGGGACAAAGTTCCACTCTCAAGTTTTCAAAAACTCAGTCTCCCACCTTTTGACTAAATTCAATATCAAATATAATTACAAACAGTAATATTTTAGGAGTAATTATGTCATTTTATGATTAAAATTTTATATAAATATAAAAATTTTAAAAATTTTTAAATATATTAAAAAATTTTTAAATTAAAAAAAATAAACTGGTCATCGTCGTTGATGCTGGTGGCGGTGGCCGTTGATACAGCCACCTGGTTTCAGGGGAGGCCAGATCTGGCTACCTCCATCAGATATGGCCACCAAAAACGGTCGAAAAGAGTCGGTATTGATCCCAGCGACCGTTTTCGATCATGTTTGTCGGCGGAGGCCAGATCTGGCCGCCTCTATCCAACGGGGAGGCCCGAACCAGGTGGCCGAAAACAGCCACTTGGTGCGGTTATCAACGGCCACCGCCGTTGATATTTTTTAAAAAATTTTAAAATTTTTAATATATTTTAAAATTTTTTTATATTTAAAAATTTATTATAAATTTTTATTGGTTAAAGGGTATTTTAGTCATTTTATTTAAAAAATTATAAAATATATTTGAATTTTGGTCTAAGGGTAAGAGAACAGATTTTTGAAAACTTGGGGGTGGGACTTTGTCCCTGCCTCAAACTATGGGTGGGAATAAGTCTTTTGGCCTAGTTTATAAGTGGGTATACTGTTATATAATAATTTTTAAATGAATTAAAAAGAAAAAAAAAAGATTATGATAGTTGCACCCAAAAATGGGTGTTAATATTGATTAACAAGATCCTGCTAAAAAATAAAAATTAAATTAATGCAGGCACTCATAAAGAAATTAAGGCCAAATTATTGTTTTCCACCCAAACTTTGATGAAATAATATGTCCTAGTTTTAAGTTCAAAAAGCTTTTTTCCTCCCTCTTGTCAATTTTGTTAGTTACTCTAATGAGAAGATAAAGAATGTTTTTTAATAATTGATTTGAGAGTTTCTAACTTTTTAGTAATCATTTATATACTTTTTTTATAATTCACTGAAAAATCTTTCATTAATAGAAAAGAGTTTATTATTGTTTCATCCCTCTCCTCTTATATCATCGTCTGCTTATGAGCAACTTTAGCCTGAGAAAGAAGCAAAGACACTCAAAAAGATTGTTAGTAATAGCTATAATCTATATATGACTAAAATCTTATTGTTAACTTTATTTTAAATGTCATATGAAAGGGGAAATGAATAAGAGGGAAGACCTAAAAAGGATTTATAGCTTATTCTTCCACTCAATATCTAATATAACAAAAATTAGTTCTTTTTGTTGTTGTTGTGAGGACTAGGAATCAAAGAAAGCAAAAAAAAAAAAAAAAAAAATCTTAAATGCCTTTATCATTAAAGATGCAAGGGCTTGCCTTAGGACAAAAACTATTGATATCTAAATGCCTTGATATAATGCAACTTGGTTTGAATGGCTTCTGTGGATCACTCTTTCTATAGTTATCAATGAAATGCCTTTATTACTGTAGCAAAGCTTATGGGTTGCTATTGCATTTTCCATTATGTAAAATCTCAAATGACTAAAATATTCATAGAGGGGGTGTGAAAAGAATTCTTAAAAGTTTTTTCAACTTAAAGTTAATTTGAGACTTAAACTTGATTTTAATGCATATGATGTTCAATTTAACAACACAATTAAATTAATCAAGTGACAATCAAAGTAAAGTACATTAAAGTAATAAAAACAATATAAAGAGTTAGGGAGAAAAAAAAAACTCATATAATTTTATAGTGGTTCAGAGTTTTAACCACAAGTCTCCTATGTATACTTCTCCAACCAAACTGACTTGAAGTTTTCACTAGTTAATCTATGATTTCGCCCACGACTAGTTATATGAGATTGCGTCTAAGTATTTTTGTAAAAAAAAATAAAAAAATACAAAAGATAAATAATGTCTCTTAAGTTGATACAAAATTCAAGCACAAAGTAAGTTCTCTCAAAAATATAAAATTAAAGTATATTGAAAGAAAAATGAGAAATAGAGAAAAAGAAAGTATTAGATCATTTGCATCTTATCTCCAACCTTTCTCATTTCAAATGAGTTCTAATTCATAGCCACAATCTTATTAGAAACGGAATGTGTTCGTTGAAAAGAAATATATCTGTAGGAATGTGTCTATTGAGAAGAAATTTATCTGTTGCAACTAGTAAAAATAAAGTCTTAATCTTGAGTACGAGTATGTATGATGTGTCACAGGTGTGACCATGTAAGGTAGTTCTTAAAAGGTGAGAAAGGTTAGAACTAATAGTCCCATGAAATATGTGTGAGCAATTACAAAATGGGAATTGGATAACTATGAAACATGTAAGGACACAAATGAAATAGGATTGGGCAATTATGAAACATGTGTAGGAAATTATGGAATGAACAAGGATAAAAGAAAGGTTGAGAAAGGAAAGAATAGGGAAGAAATTAGGTTTTGCTTGGGTAGCCTTTGGTTGATTGAAAGAGAGAGTCTAACATTTTGAAAGCTAGACATTAGGGAGAGATTTTGGTCTTTGCTATTCTTCTAACAGTCTAATTTTCTTAGCACTAGCAAGTGTACAAACATAACATCTTCAAGCACAGATATGACACTTTAAACTCTTCATATTCCAAAGTTAGGGTATGGAGCTATGTACAAGATCTTGTACAAGGATATGCACGCTTCAAAATTGGTTAGTCACAAGTGTACATAAAATATGACCTCAAGTCTTTAACCTTCTATAGGCATAGTTGATCATGACTTATAAAGGCTTGACTTCATTCTGTATTATCATGGATGTGCATCACCTAGACTCATAGGCATGAGTTATGTTAACTTCATTTTTGGACAGTGCACAAGAGCTAGTGAGCGTGACTCTTTCTTTATGACTCTTTTCAGCATGGTCACAAGGTGTAGCTCTTCAATTGTCATATGCGTACATTTGATATTTGACTCTAATTTTTATTGACTTTCTTTGGCCATGTATGTTATTAGTATCATAGGATGGCCTTGCTCGTGACTAGCATATAAATGGTTTGTCACAATCGTACATATAACATGTACAAACATACATTACTATATTTTTAAGCTTTCATATTATAGAGCTGTGTATGAGTAGTGTCATAGTGATGTGAAAAACTATGTACCAGACCAAAATAAACTATGTATGAGTCTACATAATTTAGTCATGATTGTGCAACAAACATGTATAAAGAAATTTAGCTCGTGTCTTATTTTAGTCATGAATCCAATTATGTCAAGGATAAAGTAGTAATTTTAACATGATTTTTGTTATTATAAAGAAACCTATGAATCTAACACGTTCTCTTTGTGTCATTGAATTATTGAACAAAAATAGAACAAATACATTATGTAGAGAAATCACAATTTTGCACATAGAGCAAACTACCAATAGAAGCTTGGATCTGGAGATTGCAAGGTCTTCACCTTCATGTTTATAGAGTACCTCACAAAGAACATGATTTTTGCTTTCAACAAAAACAATTTAGTAAAACTCTGATATATCATTATAACATAATTTTTCCAGGGTCGTTTGGATGCATATGACCACATTAAGTGCATTAAAGGGTATTATGCATTTAATGTTACCTTTGTGATATATATTTGAGGGTTCTAACAATGTTTTATGGTTTGTAATTGATTGATATACAAGTGACCATACTAGTGTGACCATAAAAGGGCAACACACATCATTGTCACACATACTTTTGAATATCCTTGCCATTGAATCATATTTTTGTATAAGGTTACATCATTAAATTTGTATTGACACGATTCTAATAAATGGATGTGTTTTGATGCTCTATATCTTTTACATTTGATATTGATTATGTTCATATTTTTAATGATTTAAAGTTATACTGTTCAAAGATACTAAAGTTGATGTTGATCATTAAGCATTATGGAGTGTTGATGGTTAAATGTTAAACTGTTGAAGTATGGCAATGATGTTGAAATGTTGAGTTGCTATTGAAATGTGTGTTTGATGAGTTTCATGTATGGAAATGTTATTTGTGTTGAACAGTTAAAGTTTTAATATGATACTAAAGTAGTGTGAAGATGTAGATAATGTTGGAGTATTGACGACTTTGAATTGTTATTGTTTGGTGTTTAATGTTAAATATTGTCAAAAAGGGAGAAACGGTATGTCAAACCTAATCCAAATTTTTTTACTCTTTCACACTCTTTGTGATTAATGTCAAAAATGGGGAGAAGTGGTAAGGTTAAAATAAATGAATAATATGATTAAGCTTTAAAATAGTGAAGTAAAAATTAAATGTGTTTATTAAAAATTCTCTTTTTATCTTGAAGCATTGTAATATGTTTTTTTCATCTATTAAATATGAAGAGATTAGTAGACCGTTAGTTGTTTGATGACACAAAAACATGGCTAAAATTCCTGAAAACGTAAAAATAACTACAATAATAGGATGAATAATAACAATTTAATAAAACAAATTAAGTAGGTAACAAACCCTTTGATCAATGGAATTAATAAATGAAAAATAATCATTAATTAAGTGATATATTTAACAAAGTCCATATACAACAATGATGTTCCAAAAGTAAACCCTAAACTTTAATAGGCAAGTCACTTCACTTTTTTCTGATGTGTATTACCAAAATGATTGGTGCAACAATCTTTCAAATGATGACAAATGTCAATGCTCAGTACTTGTTGTGCATTTCTTCCTAAAATTTCAATATTTGCTTGTATTAGAAATTACTCAACTAAATTTTAAGTTAAAATGATGCAAGGACAATCAACGTAAAAAATACCTTTTCATAAATTTCAATGGAAGTCATTTTTTTTTTATCCTTTGGTTTTCCATTTCACATCAAAAGTATACATGTCATCAAACCTCATACAATTGTCTATCTTAAAGATTCATAATCCTCATTGAGAGACAAGCAAAAAACAAAAAGTTTTAAAGCTTCACAGATCTAAATGTCATCAGCATTCTCGTTATAGTCAACTATTCTTATACATGATGACAAAGGTTGATGTTTATAGCTACTACGTGTGAGGAGCAAACACATCTATTGATGTGCATTGCAGTAGATGATAACAAATGTTGATGCTTAAAACATCCATGATTTTCTGCCAAAGTATATTTTAGTTATCGAAGGCATGAGTGGAACATACTTCGATTGAAAAAAAAACTTTAGACAAGAAAATATTTACAAACTTTGCGCATATTTGTAAAACAGGTTAGAACATTAGAATGGAACCTATATGATAATAAAACAAATAAAAATTAATCAATATGACAATATGAAAAAAGAATCAAGATGACAAAAAAAACCAACATCCAATTTTACAAATCTATATATGTAGCAAAAAATATATAAACCATAGAGATAGTGTTATCATTGTTACATTACAAGAACATAGTAGATAAAAAGAAAAGTAGCTAACATTAACCGTCGATTGATACCAAGGTTTATTACATTTGAAAAAAAAAAAAATGTTACACCTTTATTGATGTTGTTACATGCCAAGAAATAGTCTATATGACATAGTCAGATACTAATATCACCACTTGACTGATTCAAATCCACCTTAAACTATCAAACCTCGCCTATTATGTGATGAAGCACAATCAACACTACGCAATGAAATACACTAAGTTCTTTCACTTGAAATACATGATAAGGAAATACTAAGAATCAACAAGAGACTATAATAGTTTAGTCTAGTATGGCCTTATCGATGACAACCCTTATATATACATTGTTGTACTTCCTCTCTTTATGATGGTTATCTTGCCATGTTAGATGAGTAGCTAGGTTGATGTTTGTGCATCAATGACAATTATATCACACCTAAATTTCTAGGATAAACCCAATTAGATTGATCACCCAATAGATTGACATTCTTATTATATGCGATCAACAAAAAATCGATACTGTAGTATCAATTTACCCATTGGTAGTAGTCTGACATATTATTGAATCGTGCTATAGTTGTGACATATACATAAAGGGATATGAAATAGTTAAAATTCCCTACATATGTATGCCTGCTCCAATAGATCAATAATGTCAACCTTCTGCCCTGTTGCATAGAAATCATGCTTGTTGGCATTGATTGGTTTCATGACCATTCAAACAGTTTTATACATATAAGAAATAACTTTTTCTTTAGCCTATGAAGTTAATGGATGGGTCCTAACCTCTATATAACAATGTATGACCTATGCGCATATTCTATATAACAATAAACATTCACTAAGGTTTAATAATGTGTTGATCCACTAAGGTCTTTTTATTGTAAAAATAACTTTATAAAGTGCACCAAATGAAGTCAACTAGAATAGTGATAGGTAGCTTGTGTGTACAACAAACTATGGAATTGAATGACTTAACTATATTTGTTGTCATGATATTATGGAAGATACCATTGAAATGAACACATGTCCATCTATGATACCTAATTAGTGTTAGGTATGCAGCAACAGTTAGATTTGTCTCATGAATCATCACCATGAATTTTATAAAATCGAACATTTGATATGTCTTCGTCACTTTCCAAATAGTATTCCAATTACCACTGTCTTCTAGTACTGAGATCTCATGTTCCCTTTCATATGGTGGTAATAGCATCTATGGTGTGCGTTAGGAAAGACCTCTGTAATGACTATTGATGGGGCACATAAATTTGGTTTGCTTAGTAAACATAGTTTTTAACACCTTCCCTAGTGGTTTTGCTTTTGCTTACCTGTGATGAGACAATATTTAGTCATTGGGACATGTGTGGTCCCTATCAACATGAGACACCTAAAAGAAAATATTTGTGCCTAGAGTTGTTACATGTGTCAGACATCTGTATTGTGGAAAATAAGCACATGTAAACTCTTATGTGCCTAGAGCCAATCGATTAACTTGAATTGATAGTTGTTTTATAGAACATGCAATTGAATCGTATATTACAAGGCCTCTTAACTACATTCCCAAATTTCATAGCCTACACTTGAATTGCACCAATATCAATAATGAATTGACTTTATGGATCCTATATAGGCTCTAGCACCAATGGTATAGATCCTTCACATTTACCAAATATGTGTGAGATTGACCTAAACCTTCTGCCTTTTTCGTTTTCACAACTCCGCTACTATTATAAACATTTTTTGCTCCTATTTCCTTATGTATACACTAACCTACATTCCCCTATAGTACTCCATTTCATCTTGATAATGGAATGAATCCTAAGTCAGTTCTCTGCCTTTAAACCTAATCCTTTACCTTTACGTACAACTGCACACCTTCCTTTTCCCCCACATCACTAGCATTAGACCTATCTTTTTCTTCTTTATATTATATACATGCATTTGCCACTTGAACATTATATTTATCAACTTTTTCTTCTACATTCTCAACAAATTGCATACAATTTGTCTAAGCTTTCAGACTAAAAGAAACATAAATAATTAAAGGTAGCTTTCTAGTACTAGTAGTTAAAGTTATAATTATGCGAAAATTGTAATCATCTGTAATCTCAAACAGAACAACTGACCTGATACTTTCAATAATTCTTCTACACATAGATGTCATAATAACTTCTATTAATATTTAAACAAACACTCAATTCCTTCAACAAACTTTCATAATCAGTTGTTAACGCAATACTTATAAATCTTTACTTCTTACCTTTATATCTTACCCTATTGTCATATCTTACTACCTATTTTCCTTCACAAAACACATAAAATAATATTGATGACATATTATTTTGTATGATGATAAAACCCTGTCAATAGACATACATCTATGTTTGGTTAACAAATCTTAAACACATTTTTAAAACAATTTCAAAAGCATTTAATTTTAGGAAAATTGAATTTACTCTCGATTCACCCTTTGGTTTACCACTTAACCTTATTTGACCCTTGGTTTATGTTTCGGTTTACTATTTATCCCTTGTTTATCCCCCGATTCACCGCTAACCTTCTTGTTTACCCATGCTCACCTTAATTTATCTTTTGGTGTAGTGCTTACCTCACTTTGGTTTACCGCTTACCTTCTATCATTTCTTGAATTAATTCATACTACTACTAGATCCGACCAACACATAGTGAATTACACATAGATTGAGTAAAAAAATAAGTTTCATCTAACAACTTATAGTTATATCTACTTATAGATTCCAAAATTAATTTATAATATCTTATTAATATATGTTGCAAACATTATAATAAAGTCATATTTACTTGAATCAAAAATTTGATGATGCAATCTACAACTTCTTTAGTCGAACAAGCTTTTCTTCCTATGCCTTTTGAACTAAAAAGTTTGTATGTAAAGTGTCAACAATATTTAAGTTAAAAGGAGTAAAAAGAATAGCAAAATTGATATTTTCTCGTATAATATGATAGATTTATATAAACTTATTTTTTTGTATAAAATTGTATAAACAACTAATTGTTTTTGTATATTTTAATCAACTCTCCTATTACTTTAATTAATTTTTTTCTCATTGTCTTCAATTTATCAAGCTTCGATCACAATTTTTGTCAACGTTATGAAAACCCTTAATTTTTTTCCCGTTGTCTTTAATTTATCAAGCTTCGATCACAGTTTTTGTCAACGTTATGAAAACCCTTGGGCTCTCATCATATTTGATTAAACTTTTACCCAAAACAACAAACATTATCCACTCATTTACATCAAACGCATTAGTTAAGATGTTTTTTGAGCATATATTTTTGTGGGTTTTGAAGAGAAGTGAAAGAAATATATATTGGAGGGCTTTTTTTAATTCAAAATTAAAATAAAAAGATACTTTCTATTTGAGATTAGTTGCCATTTTCCCCGCAATATAGGGGCTAAACAATATAATTTCCCTACTCCGAATATAAATCCAATGTGCTAATCACTTGGATAAAATAGTGGGTTCATAGTCATGTCCCTCTTTTTCGAAATCCAAACACAAAATATAATACAGGTAAATGGCCACCACGCATAATCCCATATGAGCATCCAATTCAATTCTATTAAGAATAAAGCCTACTTTCTCGGAGCAATCTTCTCCATTCCCTTAAACACAAAATTTTACAACCAAAGAATGAAGCTGCTCTCGAAATATTAATTAATAATTTTATTTACGTTACATATATTATTATTATGCATCAACCCAGTTACACCAATCTAATCATAATATGCCATTGAAGAATCCCTTGAGTGATAATCAAAGCGTGTTCCATGCGGTGTGTTGAAAACCAATGCATGGGACTCTATAGACATACACGTTTATAAGATCATGTGTGGGATTTGAGAAAGACACGACATAATTGACCCTTCTGCTCATACAAGCAGACTTATCGTGTTGGCTTACACTTACAATTCCGTCTCAAATTCAAACAACATTGAACAGTTCATAATAATTAAAAACCATTTTCTATTTTTCATCATCATCTTTACAAATCCTTGAGCAGTTTCCTCACTTGCTCGAGTGTAACAAACAGCACGATCGTAAACGGCCCTTGTCTTGATATCGTCGGGATAAAGCCTTTATACAGAGCCATTGGCCCCTCCGCCTTCACCGTCTTCACCATACAATCTATCGCTCCCTTATACGGTGGGGTCTTTCCCGGCTCCACCTTCATGTTCATCACCCTCGTCTTTATCACGTCCACCGGGTTCGAGGCAACCGCCGCAATGAACCCCGCTGCGAAACTCGCTGTCACGTGCGTCCCCAGCCCGTCACGCATCACGCCTTTCGCTAAAATCATTTCCTTGATCTGATCGTACGACGCTAGCTGCGACGCTGTAACTAACATGGCTCGGTTCACCGTGAGGGATGAGCCGCGCCACAGGCTTGTCACTCCCTCCTGTTTGGCCATTCTCGTGATTGCGTCCACCACGCTCTTGTAGTTTCGACGCTGACTTGGAGGGAGTCTTCCGTCGGCTTGCATACGAACCATTGCCACATCAGCGGGGTTCCCAACAGCGGCTCCGATTCCTCCGGCGATTAAACCAGCGAGGATTTTACTCGCTAGAGACATGTTTCGGGTTTCCGGGTCGGTCCATTTTTGCTTGAGGATATCGTAAAGGCCCATTCGAGTGGTGGAGTATAAAGTCTGGCGGAGAACAGTAGCGGAGACGCCAGAGAAAAGCGCTGCAACTCCTTCTTGCTTGACGAGACGGACGCCGACAGTGAACAGACCCATACGTGGAGGTGATTGGACGTGAACGGCAGTGCTGGTGGTTTGGAAGGCCAGAGCCCGGCGGAGAGATTGAACCGGCTGCATCGGCACGTGGGCTTCACCCTGAAGTTGCATGCGGACTTTGAGGAGATCAAGTGGATGAGTGGAACATCCAGCAACAACGGAAGCGATGCCGCCTTCAATAAATCCTTTAACACCACCCATTCTTTTTTTCTTTTTCAAGAATTAAAACGATACAAACGAAAGAGTTGGGAGGTCTTATAACAAGACGAATTAGCAGTTAGAAATGAAGTTCAATCTCACCGGAGATGGGAGTGGGCCATAGAAGAAGAATGAGGAACGATGGACATTCATTCACATGCTTTTCGGAAGAAAAGGCAGAGAAGTTGTCTTATACCTGTGAAAGTAAAAGTTGGAAGGAAGTAAATGACGATACATATATTTTAAATCACATAAGATAAGATCAGGGCATTTTAGACTTGTACAAGGACTTAAGTGTCATTATGCATTTAAGTTGTACAAAGGCAAGTTAACAAAGTAATTGGGAAAGAGACCAGAGGCAAAACGCTATCATTTATTGGCTTTGACTGAGTGGGATTCCAATTCTCTTCTCCAACTTGAACTTTCAAGTTGGATTTTGGTCTCATAAATGAGTTCCGGCCTTCCTCCTCTCAATTCCTGAGTTGAAGTCCGCCCAGCTTCCACCTGGCGTAGGCTGGAAAGTCAGTTATTGGTTATGTTCTATAAATTATAATTTTGATTATAAAAATAATTAATTATATGATAATTATTTCTGGAAGGCTGATGTATCATTATTTTGAATGTAATTGTTTAATAAATAATTTAAAATTTGATCATTTATGTTAAACTGTTATCCTAAAATGGGATTATAATATATAATTAGATTATTTCATATATATTATTTTAAATAAGTTATAACTGATTATTTAATTCGATGATTCGAATGAAATAAATTTTACTTGGAAGTATAATCGAATTAAGTCAAGCTGAATATTGATCGATTTGCGTTCAACTTGATTACTTTTGAAAAAGATTAAATTTGATTTTGAGTTCATCAAATTGGTGAGATCTCTATTCAAACTCAACATAAGTTTGGATTGAGCTCTTGTCAAAGAATAAATTTTTACCTATAAATTTTAAATTATTACATTTTAACACTATAACATTTAATTTTTATCAATTATGTACTAAATAAAAATTTAAAAATGTAAATATAAAACTCAAAACTATATAAGACTTATTAATATTTTACTGAACTCGAGTGTTGAGCTCACGGACTGATGAAACCAACTATCCCGAAGGTTGAGCTCAGATAAAAAAAATTAAATTCGAACAGAGTTCGATTCGACGTACGCCCGTAGCTATACTAAACACCCACGGAGCCTGCCATTGCCCGTGCCATTTCAATTTTTACAGGTGAACCTGATTTGAAAGTTTAGTAAGTAAATTTGTACATAAACAAATTAAGAAGAACAGGCCACGTCCAAAACAATCTGAACACGACGGCCCTGAAGGCTTGCTCGAGAAGTGGAAGAAGTATCTCCACGGAGCAACACATTGGAGGGCTGCCATTTTTTTTTATGCAATTCCTGAGTGCCTGTGTAAATATGTTTCCGAACTTGGTAAGATTACAGACCATACAAATCATATTTAAGGATACTAATTGAGCTAATAACCATCAATAACTATTATATTTCATGAAATTATTATTATTATTATTATCATTATTTTTAATAACTGGGTCAAGAAGCTGGATTGTATTATTCTTAATGTTAACTTAACAAATGTTAACCGTTAGATTACGTGATTGAATAACCCATAATCTATATAATTATCGTATTGATATAATTGACTTTAGAATGACGGGTGTAGGTTAAGCTACCTAATGTTCAGTGAATCATTATTACTCACCATGGTGTCTTTGAAATTATTGGATTGAATATATGTAATTACTTGAGGACTTGAAGAAGATGAAGAGCAACATACTTGAAGTCTTGAAGAAAAAAAGAAACAAGACTTAGGTTGATTCTCTTAACTCAGGGCCTAACATTAGTTAGACTCATGTATTGATATATTTATATTTTATTGCCTCTTAGTATACATGTTTAGGATTTTATTTTATTGTAAAATATCACCACACATGTGAACTAAAATTTTGTGAGACCTAATTAAAGACACTTAACTAAATTTTTAGTCAAATGAGAAGCCATCCAATATAACACTGTTAGGATAAGACCCTATTCAAGGAAAACTTGCTCGCTAAAGCGAATATGGAATTTATTAGAGGTTTACATGGTTTGTTACGGTAACATCTGACTTTAAATCATGAACTTATATTGATTAGTTTGATTGACATACTTATTCAGATAGCCTTGGCTTATTCACCAAAGTGAAGGTTGAGTCGATTTAATAGAATCTCAATAATAGTAATGGTTGTTGGTAAGCACACAATCATGTACTTTAACAGGTAGAGAAATTTAAGTGTTTAGATGGATTAAATTTTACCAAGTCAAATCTGATTTTAAATCTCAAATAACTTACTAACATACGGTTGTACATCCTCAGCATACAGGTATGCATATGGTTAGTCAAGAAGTTATTAGCACGTTGAAACACATAACACATTTTATGTGTAATGGATGGTTGTGTGCTTTATCTAAATGCTAAGAAGGATTGTATGTTTGTCACATAAGATTGTGCATGAGTTAACATAGTAACATGTATTAGCTACACATGAGTGTGTATAAGCCTACACAATCATGCATTTTACACATAGTAACTGTGTAACTGACTCTATATAAATGCAATTGATATTCTTATCCTAATCTTTTTTGTTTCTTATGTAAAATTAAACACTTATATGCATGAGCAACCTAACAAACACAATCATAAATGTAGTCACTATTAAGATGAAAACATAATAACCTTTTCTTCTTTTGCTCTGTATGGACTACATTAGTGCTATTAGCTCATAGGACATTAAGAAGTGACTATTATTCACCATAAAAAGACTAGAAGGAACCATAAACGTAGGTATGTTTTCAAAAAACACACTATGAGTGTTTTGTTAATTTTTAGTTTCTATTTATGGGAAACTTAAATTTTGTTTATTTTTAATTTTTTTTATTGCTTGGCCACCTTTTTAGTTATTGGGATTCCTCAATCATCGAAAGGGAATCTATGCAACAAAATTTAAAACCAAACTAAGTTCAATGAATCTCACATCGGCTTATCATTGTTGGATTGTATAAAAAATAGAACCCTATAAAACAAGCATAGGGCATTTATCAAAAATAAACCTGTGTTTGATAATGCCTTCAAGTCTTTCAGTGGTAAAAAAACTTTGTTATCCAATGTCTTGTATGTCAATGACACTCAAGTTATCCACATATAGTAACCAGAAGAAGCTATGCACATTATTGGGATACTAGTGCTTACTAATGTACGGTTATGAATAGAATGTGTACAAATGTGACTTTCTCTCTCAAACTTCATGTACAGGAAAAACATCACACTTCTTTATATAGAGATATAGTCACTGGTGTGACTTTGATAGTGTACATTTGTGACGCCTCTATATATGTCTATGAATGTGAAATTCACGATTGTGCATCAATATTTGGATAATACACAATCCTATCCTTATCGTGCAAGGTCTATATAACTCTAAGGATCATAATAATCTTCAACCAACTACACGTACACCCATGTATGAAGCATTTATACTTGTACATTAGCAAATTATTCAAATTTTGAATTAGTTTAACTTATTCAAACTTAATTCTATCTAAAGACTTAAGATTCCATCAACTATCTAGATATACGCTCATGACCCAAGGATGTTCATGATCATATATCAAGGCAAATTCTTAAACTTCAGTTTTCAATCTAGTAAGTCACATGTGATAATACTTGTATGCCTAATCACTTGGATAATGATTCTATAGCTTCAATATCAACACTTTAGTATATAATTCTCAAGCTCTCTACTATCTTGATAGTGTCTAAATTAATCAAATCTGGACACAAATTATGAGCAATTTCTAGCAAAGTATCATGACCACTTGAATAGTAGTGTCAACTAACACTTAAAAGTTTAATAAACTCAATAGTTAACATATAATATAATCTCTTTGCCCTTATGTCTCATAAAACTGAGATATAGATTCGTATTTATCTCAAATATCCCTTATATATGTAAATATCCAAATCAAAATATTGGATACGATATCAATCAATCTAGCTATGATCATAGTCTTAATGGTTATGAATAACTTAACTAAAATATACTCCTTGTGCTCAGGAGTGATAAGTCATATATTAATCTATCATAGTCTTTATACTGATCATGATGTAGTCAATCATTCAATTTTATAACACCCTATTTATGGCTATGTGTTTGATCACGTCAAATAATATGAATCCTAATATAGAATAATCTAGTGACCTTAAGTCAAAGGACCACATGCACCTATCAAATTAAGATAATGTTTTCATAGACACAGGAAACACCATTTATAGGAAGTCCTCTTCAACAAGTCAAGCTAATGAAAATGACCAACAAATCATACACCCATATATGAGACCAAACAACAAGCAACATATCTTAGCATGTGCAAACCATCATCACCTTTTGATAGAATCGCTTACACTATGATAATCCTTACAATATCGCTTGTATCTTAGATTCATAGTGATACTAGGATTACGTATAGCCACTAATGAGTATGTATAAAAAGTATGATCAATCTTCTAATTTTATCATCTTAACTCTACCATATTAAGGTGATATTATATGTATCAAACAATAATATAACTGAATATATCATCTTATTAATAGTCATAATGTATTTACAAATTACATAAATATACAAGTAAATACATGTAAACGTAACAACAAATATATGACTATAGGGCACTAACCTTAAACACTAGTAGCTTTGGGGTTCTTACAACAGAAAGACAATAGTCTTTATGTTCTTAGATAGACTACCTTACATGGCCTTTATCTATAGTTGTCTTCAGGGGATGGTTGAGTGAAACCTTTTTTGAGCATGTATGGTCCTTTCATGTATAACTTGAAGGGCTTATTGATTCTTTAACTCTCTTGTATGGTAATTGGAAAGATAAAAAAATATGTTTATGGACAAAATTTCTAAGTAACTAGTCTTAGCTTTAGAATGCAACCATTTGATGAAAATAAATTCCAAGGATTTCGAGGTATTAAGAATGGAAGGTTTGGACATATATAGCATGCAATGAACTTTATCTCGATTCTTGTTGCAATTGAAAACCTTGATTGAAAGGTCATGTTCATGGTTCATTTGAAAGCTATTAATATTAATTGAAAGACAACTTGATGGAACCAAAGTGATGATTGAAGAAATTGTTCCCAAGTCAAGTGTCTTCAAATTCAGCTTGGTTACTTCTTGAATGATCACTAAATTGATTTGGAGACCTCTTAGCTTGCTTAAGTAATCTTTTGAAGGAGTCATAATATGGATTGATAAAATTGATCCTTTTAGAATTAGCATTATTGGGACTTGATTCTCCTTGTATACATAGGCTTATTTTGATTTCCATTGACCTTTCTTGAACATCACCTCACTCAAACCAAGCATTTTATGTCTTAAGGAAGTTTTTGCCTTATCAACCAAATGGTCAAGTAGGTTATGAATTGCCATCCCATGTGTGTTATCATTCAAATGATCAAAAATTTTGTTCATATGTAAGGTAGGTCTCGAAACATATCTCAGGTAATGACATGTCATGCATAATTGTGCATGATGATACAAGATCAGTAATCCAAACTATTTTTAATTGCACATTCAAGCACATAGCTAGCACATACTTGTATGTCATACTATTTTAGAATTGCTTAGAGGTTTTCTTGAGCATTTTTAGCCGAATAAGTCCTAATAGGTTTACATGGGTTATGATAGTAATTTTCAGTATGGTCTATGTGCATAAGTTTTACATGAAAGCATATTAACATGAGTTTACAAAGGTTTAATATGAGACAAGTTTATATATGTTTTAAGGTTATGATTTAAACATGTCTTTTTATAAGTTTATTATGAGATATGTTTTCATGAGAGTAGATAAAAGAGGGCATATATGAGTTGCACTAACTAGAGTTTGTAGAAGGATATTGTATTCGTAATAGAGCACTAATATATATGTATTATGCTCATGAGCAAAAGTCTCTAATCCATGTGTCTTACGCAATCTGATTAGCACAATTTATGGCCAATTTACAGTTTTACAGTTACAGTTTTATAGTTGCAGTTTCAATTGTATGTGCATTATATGCATAAGTACCATATAGAGTAATGTTTCGTCTCATGGGATTGAGTTTTATTCTTGAAGGTGAGTAAAATGGTTTTTTAATCATCTTAAGTTTAATCGATGGCATAACAAGGCAAAGAAGTATAAAATGTGAGCATTGAGATAAAATCATTCTAATTAAAGAATCAAGGGTTAAGTTACAATAGTTATTTTTGTTTATTCAATATTTATTGTTTATTTTCTTTACCTTTATCTTATAGATGCACAGGGGCAATGACGGTTGGGTGGTGAGGTGCAAGTGTGGTCTTAGCAGTTTGGCTCATGTGGATGAGTTCGATAATGGGGAGAGGACTTTGCTTTTGTTTTGAGATGTTTTCGTATAATTGATTTTGATGATATATGATTAATAACATGTGAGGTTTTATTCAATAAAGTTTTATTTTTCATCGTTCCTTCTGTTAGGGACTATAGAGGTTGTTTTTTTTATTTTCATAATGTTATGTCATTTTCAGGTAATGTAATATTCTTTTCTTTAAAGGTTAAGAACCCTAACAATGATATTTTTGAAGATAATAATAATGGAGTATGGAGGAAATTCCATATAAACCCCCTCCAACCTGCACTCCATAAAATACATTTTTACGTTATTTGCCTTATGCTACAATTACCTATAACTCTTTTTGTGGTTCCACTTTTGTTGAGAATTTTGAGGAATTTACTTGGTCTCCATCTCCTAAATTTTTTCTATTACTTCTACAACAAATTGAAATTAATTAAGGACAGATTTCGTCTTTTTCTTTTTTTTTTTAACTCAAATGGTCAAACTATTATATGTGGGGTTATTGTATTATTATATTATTTAGGCGCTAAATTGATAATCCTGGGTAATTTATTATTTTTATTTTGTACAGGGACCAAAGAAATTTACCGCCAATGACTATATAATGGAAGCGACGGGTCACAAAGAGGGGGAGCCTGACACAGCCGTCACCGCATAACCCTTTTACGGCTACCATTTCGGGCCGCTTTTCGACGCCAATTTGTCTCCCATTTCCGGTGACGAGGTTCTCTCTTCAGACCAATTCCCGCGCCGTTCATTGCATTTCCATCTGTCTCCTTCACGATACTTCGCTTTCCGGCGACTTTCAGTTTCGAATTCTTATATGGCGTCGTTCTTAGCCTCTCCGGCTATTTAGGGCGTCCCTTCACCTTTTTCTGGCACCTTTCATACCATCTTTCATCAGGCAGGTACAGCCGCGTCTACTGCTTCTGGTCTCTCTACCCCGGTGTCCATTCGACCTCCAGCGGCTCAGCTCCCACTTGCACTGGCCTTCTATCAAATAGACCGAGATCCATGGTCACGGTTCTTCACGATATCTCTCGACTAGTGGGGTGAGATTGAATATTGACTTCAATAAAATATTTGTATTCAGATTATTGTTTTTGGATTATTATAATTTAGATTTATACATTTCTATATGATATGATATATCATAGTTTGATTGGATTTGAATTGTTGTGGAAACATATTGATTGAATTGATTATAGATTTATTAGGTTATATTTATTATTTTGTGTATCGACTAGTGGTGTACAATGTAACTAAGACGATAGATGCAATTCAATGTGTATGTGACGTTTAATTTCATTTTTTTTCTCTCTTTCGACCAAAGATAGTGTTTAATCAATCAATATGTAACTAAGGCAACAAGGAGACAAGCTATATTATACTTGGGCTGTTGAAAAAGTATTTTGTAGTTTGTTTTGCCCTGTATGTTTAGAGAATTGAAGAGTGAGAAGAAGAAGAATTGGGCTATAGGTCTTGCGTTGAGCTAAAACCGAAAGGGTGACACTTTTAATTTTGGGAATTTAGATTTTTCCCTAATTTCTTGCAATTTTCTTAGTTTTTAATTAGTTAAATAAATTTTGCAATTTCTTTTTATTCAACTCAAATGTACAGTAGGTTGATAGGTAATGTTCCCTATGGATTTGATCCTGCTAACGGCTAACTACGGTATTTAGATTAATTTTGTAGTCGCATCGACCGATTTAACAATCATCACTCACTCATCTCACTCATCCGCACCAAGGCAACTCCTATGCTTAGCTCATCTGCTAGCAGTAACCACAACAATAGTAAAGACGCATACACCACCATCAAAGAGAGAGTAACCTTTGAGAAAGTAATCAAGAAGAGCAAATTCATCGCCATTGCCGGACCTATTTCCAATGAACAATCTGCCCGTTCTTTCCTCTCTGAGGTACTTTATATTTATATAATTCAACTTAATAATTTCATTTTTAATTTAATGAATTTATTATTCCATCTCCATTGTGTAGGTTAGGGACCCTCGTGCTAATCATAACTGCTGGGCTTATAAGGTATGATGTTCAAATAATACTTCAGAGTTAAACTTGATTCTCTTGGTACCATAAAATCAAATGTAATTCGGTTGTGTACTTATGCAATTTCAATGATGGAATTTTCAAATTTAATTAACCTGTTTTCAAATTACCTATGATTATAGATAATACCTATCATATTATCTTTGGAATTGGAGCCTAAACTCAATGTTTCAATTCATTTTTCTTCCATCTTGTTGGTCTTTTATGTTACTCTAGCATGCTGTTTTATGTCTAGCGCATGCTTTCTTGTTCTTGTTCTTCTTTATATATTTTTGGATTGATTTATCAAAGTAGTTTGATATGATACATAGGTTGGAGATCAATACAGGTCTAGTGATGACGGTGAACTTTCGAGTACTGCTGGCAAACCTATTCATACTGCTATTGTCTCCTCTGGGTTGGATAGGGTTATGGTTGTTGTCTCAAGGTGATTTTTATTTTTCTTATCTAAATGTTTGTGTTTAGCCATTTCCTTTTAAAAGATTTGTTTGGATTATTTTGTTGAATTCCTACTAAATTTAGCTCAAATACTGGTTGAATCCTGAGTTGAAACCTCATTTGAAGTTGCGAAAATTTTAATTGATACTCCATCTTTTTTTCCTCTCTGAAATAAATAAAATTTTTGTCCGATCTTTTGTGCATCAAATTTGTTTAAAGGCTTCATGCATAGGAAAGAAAATGAATATTCAGACTGGTATAGGGAGTTAAGCATTTTGTCAGTGCATGTAAAACCCACAGAATATATGGAATTAGAAAGGCTCAAGTATGATATTATCACATTAGTTTTGAGAATCTTTTCATTTTTCTTTGTTTTGTTTCTATTTTCATTTTAATTAGACCTCTATATATATTTTTCTTAACTTAATTTGCAAATTGAAGGTATTTTGGAGGCATAGAACTGGGTCCTGGGGGGCTTATTAGGGCTTATGGTGGTGTGGCATCTGAATGCTTAAGAAATGCACCAACAGTTTTTGTCAAATCTAAGGTAGTTAACTTTTTTCTTGGGCTTTACTTTGATTGGCATAATTGATTACTTATTTATCATATCTGATAGTAGAGGCTTCAATTAATCTGGCTTCTTGATTTTCACTGTTGGAAGCTTCTGTTGGATATTGTAGGTTCCAATTGGTGTAGAGGTCCCATTTGAACTTTTTGGAGTTTTGTATCATCAGGTAAACTCTTAAATTCTATTAGTTCATTGCACTTGTTTGTCTTAGCTTTGATTTTAGTTTGGCTTGCCACTCCATTGACATTTAAATAGGATTTTCTGGTTTCCTATTATGGCTGTTAGATAGGCATGTTTTTTGATCTTCACTATTGAGGGCCATAAGTTGTAAGCCTGTCATGTTGCAATCCTAACAGCAGAATTCAATTGGCTTTCTCAAATTCTGTATCCTGCTTAATGTTCTTGAGTTTTTCTCTGTAATGACCATTAATTACAGCATAACTTAAGATGTAACCAATAATGGATGTAGAATGCTTATTTCTTAAGTTGGCTCCTACAAATATCGTTACTAATGTGATACATTCTAATTGTTGCATTTTGTGGTCTTTTCTAGCTCTAGAAATGTCTTCCTCATGGTAATTTCAACATTTGATTTACTCTCATCCTTGATATCACAGCTACAGTCATTTCAAGTTGAGGACATCGAGGAGGATTATGATACTGGTAAAGATGGAATCGTCATGTTTACTTTCAAAGTTGACTTTGATAGGGTTGAGCATTTGGAGGATGCTATTAAAGCTAATTGTAGCCGAGATATTGTTTTCTATAAACATTGAGACTGGCCTAGGTAATCATACTTGAGTAAAGAGATTGTCAACCCTTCTGATACCTCCATGAAAGGAACTGATTCAAGAGGCTATTTACATCTCTTTCCCTGCTTTAGAGAAAATCTTAATTACATGTCGGGTTGAGCTTGCTAATACTTGTTATTGGGGCTATTCCCTATGAAAATAGCTGGTTGATACTAATTAATTCCTGAAAAGTTAATTGTTGACCCGATATCTTATTATTGTAATAAGCTTTACAATTTAAGTTCGTTCCATATCAAATGTAATAACCATAGGGAAAAATAAGAACTTTAGCAATGCTACACGTACACATTTTTAATATGCATTTATCTACTTAGATGATATATTATTATATAATTGAATATTAATTTATTTTTAATTTAAAATAATTTATTCACATCTCAATCATATTATGCATTTAAGAGTGTGTACGCAGTTTTATTATAAGAACTTCGGGTGAGGGTGAGGTTATCACCTCAATTCATACCTCTTTGTATCAGAGTGTCCCCTCCCCTCTTCTTTTTTTTTTTTTAATTAAATGTAGTCTTTCGTAAGGATTGGCTTCTGCCTCTTTCGTTTTGGATTAAAGATGGTGCCTTTGTGCCTGCAGTTAATTCGATATTTGTCGCTTCCTCAAGTACTTGTATGCTGCTTTTATACTTTATTTCTACCTTTGACGTTTGAAGACAGTATAAATTGATTAACATCCATCTCCACGATATATGCTGGCCATATTAATTAGCATGTTTCAAAGAACTATAACTTCTATATCAATTGATCAACATACACACGCACACACACACTTTGTCCACCAGGAAAACCCTAGTTTCAGGACAGGTTCCACAATATGTGACTTGAAGCACATCTTCCAAACATAAGTTTGTAACAAGATTTATCTAGTGCCGAAACAAAAACTCCTCAAAGACGGAACTTAAAAACTATTCTCTAAATTGAGTTATAAACAAATTCCCAATATCAATCTTATCAATGCCAACATAAAATACTTCAATATCTTTTCTTCGGCCGCACACTTGGTAATCAAGTAATATTAACGGTCCAATCTTCATTTTGAGCATTAAAATTATCTTGAACTAATTGAACTCTACAAGCAAAGAATTTGGAATATGATACATAATGAAAATATTATTAGTTGGAATTTCATAATTCTTCAATCTCGATTGTGTTCCCACAATCTTCAAAACAAATTCCCAAACCTCTTTAAAACTACCATATCTAGCACTTGACAACTCGCTCATTAAGTATTTAGCCTCAGCATGATTAGAAACCCAATACCTATTCCCCATTATATTAAAAAAATCTCTAGCATTTACATATTCAGGTAGGCCATTCAAAATCTACTCAACAACAGTCATTTTCATAACAATAATGTTGAGCTTATTAGATGTTTCCCACTTTGATAAGTGGGTCTAGGGTTTCAATCAACTCACAAGGTCATTTTAGTATTATGAATACTCAATGCAAAAAAAAATCAAATTTTAATCTCTTAAAACTATTGTCAGTTAAAACCTCTATAGAAGCATTATTATTGTTCACTGTAATAGTATCTTAATTCACATAATATAACTGATAAAAATTTGGATAATTAACTAATGAGAATAACCCTAAAACCTTATATAATACTGCAAATTGGGATCCTTATTGTATCACCATTTATTCTCCTTTGGGCAAAGAAAATGGTATGTTACTAAAGTCCTAAAGCATAAGGTTACAAAACCATATAAGGATCCAAAACCATATAAGGATCTTATGAACAAATAATTTTCAAAAGAAATACCTCCTTCAAGCAAATAAACTTTTTAGACTAATGTTCATCTTCTCTAAAAAAGAAAACACAAATTACTGAACAAATGCAACCACTTTATGGTGTATTAAATCTATTTATGACCATACATTTCAAATAATCAATCTTATATTACAATTAGTCTTAATACACATAGTGACCCCCTTTGGGCAAGAAATTATATGTATTATAAAACTAACGAATGTATCACACGACTTTAGCAATTAAACATTTTGATAGTTCATTAATTTATTCCTATGATACTTAATAAAATTTTCCTAACAAAGATCTTATGAGGTATCAGATATTATTACCTTTGATAATTTTTTAATAGTAGATGTATCAAATACAATCAACAAACAACCATTTATTGAATTTTAAGGCTTAAATGCAACAATTTATAGCAAAATGTAGTCACATTTATGTAATAAATAAGATAAAACACGATAAAACAAATATATGTACAGTCAAAAAACAAATAAACAATATCACCCATCAAAACGTGTTGAAAAACCATACGTAAGGGCTATCACGCCTCAGAAAACAGCATGCATCAAAAAACATGTTTATGCACTACCACATGCAGGAAAATGCCCCACACGTGCTAACACATGCTCCCACGTGCTAGAAACCATGCACACATCATCATATGCTTACATGCGTTAATGGATGATGGCATGTGTTTGCATGCTTTGACATGCCAATGGTAATTACAGCCACTAATAAAATTAGGTAGTCAGAAACAGTCATCTGATTTCAAATGAGACAAGATTTGGCCTTTCGATTCGACAAAAGCTGTCAAATCCAAAAACTATGGTCGAAAATGGTTGATGGGGCTAAGACCGATCTTTTTTATTATTTTTGACCGTTTTTTCTAGCGAAGGTGACTAAATCTAGCCGCTTTCACCAAAACAAGAGGCAGCCAAATCTGGCCCTCCTCTGTCGAACCTCCCTTGGAACCAAGTGGCCATTTCTGGCCACCTAGTTCCATTAATTGCGACCACCACCATTGGCATTGACGGAGGTGGTTGACTTTTTTTTTAAATTTAAATAATTTTTCAAATTTTTATAAAATTTTCTAATATTTAAATAATATTTTATATTTATATAAAATTTGTTTTATTGTTTTATAAATTTTTAACTCTAAAATAATAAAAATACCTCATAATTGTTAAAGTTTTTACTATTGATCAATGAGTAAGACTTTAGATTTTACGAACTTGGTGGGAATTGGCATGGGATCAAACTACTGGTGGGAATGGCTTTTGGCCTTTTTGCGCATATGACCTGGGAAGGGGACCTAACCCTTTTTATTAATTACAAATACCTATTTATTGGGTCTATCAATATTAAGTCTAATAAACCTGTATATATAACCCACACATTTGCAACACCAAATTAAATAATCAGTATATGAAGTGTATTAAGCGAAATCTGTATGATCATATCAAGTCCAGAAAATCAAATTCTGTTTTGACTATATATTAAATCAGTTTTATAAATGACCAAAAAATTTAATTAGTGTATACTCACGCTATTCTAACATTTTTAACTGTCTTATTTCCGGTTGGTACATTTGTTTTATTTTTGTAAAGTGAAATTGATATAAAAATAATAGAATTAACAAAAACCAATTCAGAAGAAAGCAAACTTTATTCAATGGTAAGATGTTCCAAGTGTACGATAACATGCATGGAGGAGTAAAGTGTGATAACAATACATATAAACAAGAAGACATAGCTATTAAGTTAATCCAATAAGTAAATCAACGTTTATTATTAGTATGGTAGCATTAACTTTGAAAGACCAAAGGATTAAGGGACTGTGTAATCAGAAAGAAGTTTATCGTAGTTCAAGAATGAGCTGGAGGTGGAATGAAAAAGCGAAAAATTGGCGACACAACAGGAAATTTAGGCGCTGGTATGCCTGCAGGTGGAGGTCTAGGCACTGTTGGAATTGTGGTAGGAGGCGATTTTGACTTCGGCGTTGAAGGCACTGATGGCAATCCAGGAGTTGGGGAAGTCGAGATTGGAGAGGTGGGAACTTTGGTGGAGGGTACCGTCGGTGATCCCGGAGGCGGCGGCGTGCCGAAAAGAAATGAAGGCTGGCGAACTGCAGCTGCCCGGTTCATATGAAAGCTTGATAGTGATAATGCAAGAAGAAGCATAGTTAAAAGGAAGCTATGCATGAAAGCAGCCATAGTTAGAAATTGTGTTCGGTTAGAATGATGCAAATGTTTCACTGTTATTTATAGATGTAAGTTGGAAGTGCTGAGTAGTATTGGCTAATAATTACTTTCTTGACGAAGAACAGTCCATACTGAACTCCTTTAAAACGAATTTACAGATGGGTTAAGCTCATCAACGTGATAGTTGAGGATGACCTACTTCAAACCACAATTAAATAAATGTGAAATCACATTATACTTAATTTAATTTGATTTATTATAACCTTCTAGATTTTATTTAGAGGAGGAATATTGGAAACAATCTCTTTCTTATTTATCTTCTCGATATGGATACACGATAAGCTTATCCTTTTTATTTTTTTATTATTATTTGTAGCCCACTTCACCATCGATAACATTTTTCTTTTTCTCTCTTTTACATGTGTTTGGAGAAAAAAGAGGAAGTAGGTATAACAAGAATTTCTCATAATCCGATATCGAAGCATGCCTTTCGTGCTCTTCGTTTTGCTACCCACATCAAGGTAATTTTATTTATTACTGCATTTAATAGCAAAAAATGTTATGGTAAAAAATGAAGCTAATCAGAAGGGTGTTCTTCCTTGGTGTATTCACAAATTACAACAGTAAATGGATGAATGACGTCTTATTGTGCTGTGTTTACAATCCTTTGTTTTTTGGCTGTGCTATTATTTCATTACTATCAAAGGAGTCAAAGTCTTTTATAAGATTTCGACATCGTAATTGTTAAACATATTCTAGTGAAACAATCTTCATCAGCAAGGTGCTTCGTTGATCCTCCTGACAATATCCTCAAGCCCCCAAAGTATATATAATAATACAGCGACTAAGGCTTATAATTTAGTTCCTCCGGTTCTGTATGGCTAAATTTACAAGTACCCTCATTAAAGTATTCTTCAAATGTGCATTTTATATTCAAACAATAAACTATGAAACAAAAACTGCTTTCCAATTCACTCACTTGTTTTTTAAATTTTGCATCATTCTTTCTAATATTTATTGTTTTCTATCCAGGCACTGCGTTGAACCTTTTAGTGAATAGGTCTTTGTATCTTGCTTCTGTGAAGAAATCTAGTGTAAATGATAGGATGAATTACAGAAAAATCGTTAAATTTGTTTGTAAATATTATTTTTTAGTTATTGAGGTTAGTCTCCTTAATAGCTTTGGTTGTATTTATCGGATTGGTTGTCTTTTTAAGCTCTTAAGTTTCATTTTTATAGGAGTTCAGATACACTCTCAAAAGTGTTGTGATGGGATAATTTATCGTTACAAAATAGAAAAATATATTCATATATCATCAGCTACATTCAGACCGAAAACATGAGAAAAAAAACTAAGAAATGCTGTTAAGAATGAATGAGTTCACAATGTTGTATATATCTCTTGAACTGGTTTTAATTGTTTTGTCACTCTGCACGTAGTCATTGTAACTCTGGACAATTGCGACAATTATATCCGCCAAGAATCATAAACAGAACTTGAACGCTATAAACTACCGTGCTTTATATATTGCCTTGTAATAATACTGAACAAAGATTTTCAAGTATATCTTATTCTATTGATAATAATGACACTTCAACTTTTGCAGACATAATTCTTATAAACGACCTGACGTATAATGTACCATTATGAAGTGCACAATAATCACTTATAGAATCTCCTTACGGTGGCATAATTTTGTCTGAGGTTCTAGTTTCAAATGCTGAAGAATTACGGGGATTTCTGAGGTATAAAAGAAAACATAATCAGTTACTGAAGCAAAGCTTCTTAGCATTTCCTGGCAAGCTAGCAGGCTTATCTATAATTAATTTTAAGGCTGTCTTCAGCATTACCATGGCTTCGTTTCCTTGAAATCCTTGAATCAACAATTCACATTTGACTCTACCACCCACTGTCGCCATTTCAACCTTCAACACCCTTGCTTTCACTGACGTTACAGCCCTCGCTATGTCTGACATTAATCCCGGCCTATCCTCGCAACTCAATGTAGCTTTTACTAACCCTCCGTCGCCGTTGGAGTAGCTTAAGTTCAGCTCATTCACCTCACTCGGGAATTCATATTTGTGGCTTTCTCGATCCCCCGCTTTTAATTCTTTCACTGTCTTCTGCAGCTCCCTCACGCTTTTAACCGCTTCTTCTAGCACGGATGCCTTGTCCATCTGTTGTTTAAATTAATTGTTCATCCATTGTTAAATTTTAAAATCTATGCACGTAATCTCTATAGACATAAATTAATTAACCACCAGTTATAAAAATTAATGTCTTCTCTAAAAGCTTAAGGCATCATTGTTTAACATCAGCTTCATATAACTGCAAAAATTAATGTCTTCGCCACTTTGTGTACTGCTGAACCATATAACTGAAAAAAAAGTGATGCTTTTGCCACTTTTTTTACACTAAATGTTCAGTAAATTTTTATGCGTTTTTTTAATGTATAGAGAATTTATGTTCATTCAGAAATATTTACTTACTTTGACTAAGTTGGGTAGGATGGTCCGAAGAGTAGCATACTGGCCATTGATTCGGAGCCGTCTTCTCCGTTCAGCCTCACTATGTTTCTTGGCAGCGAGTTCTTTATAATGAATGGTGGCGTTAGTGAGAATATCTCGTTGAGGGAAGCTAATAACTTGTTTTGAATTCGTTGCTGAATTATAGAAATTTTGAGTTGGTTTTTCATCTTTCTCCAGCTACGTGTACAAATCGAGAAACAGAAAAAATACAGTGTCATAATTGAAAACTTTGAACGACGAATAATGAAAAGAGTTCTATTGCAAAATCCAAAGAGAGAAAGAGAAAGGTGTTGCTACCTGTTTCAGTGAAACCATGGCTTGGAACAGAAATTGACTTTTTGGTTTTTCCTTGTAAAACACAAGAGCAAAAAGAAAGATGATGCTATTATGTCATGGTTGTTTCAGGGATTATTCTGTGTTAAAGAAATAAATAGGATGAGTACCTTTGCATTGAAGCGAAGGATCCGCGTAGGATTGGATTTTGAGTCGAATATGTTTGAGTTCATTTTTTAGTTTAGTTTAAATAAATTTGAAATAAATTATCATGACTTAAATTTGAACTATATCATTAAAAATTTTTGAATTTAAATTTGAACTCGAAACATACATACGAACTAAACTCAAACTTGTTTGTAAATTCGAATTGAAATTTTTTAATTACAATTTTTCAAATAAATTATAAATACTTTTATGTTCTAATAAATCATAATAAATATATTTATATTTTTAATAAGTCATAACAAATATATATATATATATATATATATATATATATATATATATATATATATATATATATATATATGTGTGTGTGTGTGTGTGTGTTTTTCAACTAGTCATAATAAATACATTTACATTTTCAACAAGTTATAATAAATATATTTAAATTTTTAATAAATCATAATAAATATATATGTATTTCCAACTATTAAGTCAATACAAGCAGCACCATCAGATCAGCAAACTACACCACCATCATCAGATCAACAAGCTATACCAACAACATCAGATCAAGTAGAAAGGAAATTCTAAAAGACTAGAAAATGTCTAGAATTATTCCTTATAACTAACTATACGAGGTGTCTTGTCATGTGGCAATTTATTCAACCTTCTTGTTTAGAGAAATAGATTATATAAACGCATTGTACTAAGCTTGAATTAACTCAGTGAATAAAATAATAAAATAAAATAAAGCAATGATTATTTATACATTCTATGTTTATCTTATAATTTTTAATACCAACTAGTCATAATATATATTTACATTTCCAATAAATCATAATAAATATATTTATGTTTCTAACAAGTCATAATAAATAAATTTACTTTTTCAGTAAATCATAATAAATATATTTATTATAAATAAATAAATAAATAAATCTTGTTGCAGTAATAAATTGAACTAAAACTAAACTTGAAGTGAACTCTCAAACTCAAATTTTGCCTATATAAGAGTTCTTCAAATTCCAATGCAAGCTCAAATTATATATATATATATATATATATATATAAAATTTTCTTAGAGTGACTTACATTTTCTCACCTTTGCACAAAAACACTTCTTTATTCTCAGATTACATAAATTACAAATTTACAACCAAAATCAAACTCTATCAACAAAAAAAGAATATTGACAAAGTGTTAGAAAATTAAATATCATATTATCCTTAATTATTTCAGTTTTCAAAATTACCATATCTCCTATAATTAACAAAAATCTAAAAAAAAAAAAATCATTTTAGATATCATCTTTTTTATCTACACTATCTTCATCTCTTTTTCTTTCATTTTCACCTTTTTCTTTGCAGGTGTCCTAGCCGAACTCCACCACCACCATGTTGCCACCACCGCCTTACCCTAGCAAACCACTGCACACTCCCAACCTTACAAGCAACTCTCACAAAAACCCATGTAGGCCACAATGACATTAACAATGAGTAAAGATGACAAGAAATGATGATTAATCGAATGATGACAAGAAACTATAAAAAGTAGAACAATGAGAAATGATGATGAGCAAAAAAGATGATTATGAGAAGAAATACTTCTCTGATGTTGGAAGCTATGACTTTTTCATTGATGAGCACTAGTGACATAGATCTAAAAATGGTGAAGGTGATTGAGTTTACTATAGAGATGAGCTTCCAACTGGTGGCTAAAGTTATGATTTTTAAACCTTTGCAAGGACTAAATTGTACATTTTCAAACTTTTAAATGGGCTAAACTATCGTATTTAAAATGTTAAAGAGAGATATGTAAAATGGATTTTTTTTAATTTTTTTCAAATTTTTTAGATTATGAAATTATTACTTTCTCTTTATAACGTTAGTTTTTTTAAATGAAGTTTAATTTTATGTGAAAAAGCATGATTTATGTCATTAAAAGGTGGAAAAGTGATTTGGTTGCGAAATTTTAATTTGCTTTTTTTCAACAAAAATTATAATCAACTATCAACAAACAAAATGTTTGAAAATGGTAATGAATGGCAATTGTTCTCAAATATATTTTGAAATACATAAGATAATTAATAAATTGTAATAATTAATGTTTAGAATGTAATTGTGTTTGCACAAGACTTTATCATGACATTGTATGCAATTATCTTTTCTTAATAGACCGATATATTGTTGTTGTTCACAAGATCAAAATATCAAAGAAATGCACCGAATTGTAAAATAAAACTCAATATTTACCTAAAAACAATACCTAGATCAGAATATTAGGTGTAATATATATTTAAAAACAAAACAAACGGTGTTCTCATTCACTTGATATGCTTTTCACTAGGTTTTTGCTAATCTATTCAATTTATAGGACAACACCAATGGTATCTATATGAGGTAGCAAGATGATAATCAAAAGTGAGAAAAACCTAGATGTCTTTTGGATATCTATTAGGATCGCTTGGTTGAAATAGGGTATTTTTGAGAGAGATATGTTTTTTTAGAAAATATGTAAAATATTGAAAAGGTTATTTGACTAAGGGGAAATCATGTTGTTTATATAAAACACTAAAATGACAATTCCTAATGATGGAATAATTGTTCCTATAACAAAATAGTCATTCCAAGATTAGAGTGGTTGTTCCTCAACCTCCACAACATTTCCTTGATCAAACCCTAGTTAACTCATAAATATCATCACAATCCTTTTACTATTGGGTTATATTAATTTGGTCCTTAAAATAAGACAAAATCTCACTTAAGTCTGCAATCTCATGGAGCTCAAAATGATCATTTCAAAAACCATATGTGATTCATTCTATGTAACTCATAACTTTTAAATCAAACACTATTTCGCTTGTGACCCAAATATTCCTTATCATGTTGACAATAAACAAACTTGAAAACGATCTACAATTAGTCAATCATCAAATTACAAGACAATATTAACCTATAACAAGACATTATAATGATTTACTTAATGAAATACAAAAACCTATCAACAATTTAGTTATTGTACAATCAAATCCATTTAATAACTATTATCTCGTCAAGATTGAAGTACATAAATAGTGTTTACCTCAAAATAACCCTTGATTTACTTTGATTTCTATAATAATGATTAGGCAATCATGGATTAAGTAAAAATTAGTCCCATTAAAACCACATATTCAAGTGGTTGTAGCCATTCATAAATTGGTGTTGAGATATCTTATCCTATGTCTAAGAGTGATAAATCATTTGTCAATCTACGATAGTCTTTGTACATTCTCAATGCAATCAATCATTATCCTTTTGATAGCCCTAACTTGAAGATTACGTTAAACTAATGTCAAAATATATCATTCGAGTATATATTCTTAAATATTGGAGTTATTATCTATATGAAATCTTTTAGCGAGTCAATCTAGTAGATATGTAAATAATATGTAACCATATATTATTTCGGGTCGTCATTAAACAACCTTGAAATATGAAATCTATCATCACCTTTTAGTAGGATTATTCAATCCTATAATAATCTTTCCATATTATATGCCCTTGGTTAAAACAATATTGAGGCTACAAATATTTCTAAAATGACTACTATAAATGTGCATAACATTTTAATAATCAAGATGCACATTGATCTCCTTGTTACAGTTTTATCATATAAAGGACATCATCTCATACATAAAATACACGTAGAGTAAAGATAAAGAAATTTCATTTTATTTATTCATAAACATGATACATCATATATAAACAGTATACATAATACAAATACAACAATGAAAATGATTGATTTTAGAGCATTAACTCTATCATGGCATTACCTTTCACTGTCAATATATACAATTTGTTGTCCTCAAATTATTTGTCAAGTAGCATTCCCTATACAACAGATGAGGGAGAGGCATGTGTCAAGAGAAATAAACTACAAATTAGAAAAAAAAAAAAAAATTAAACTCAGAACTTGGCTGGTAAGGGAAATGTTAACATAGATGCAGTAAATAACAGTTAACAGTAATTCAACAAATAACGATGCATTAAATAAAAATATTGTAAAACCATTACGTAAAAAGTTGTCTGAAACAACAATTACTATTATTTTGGAAAACTTTTTTTAATAAAAATAGTCCAAAATTTTCAGACGACCTTTGTATAATAATGTTGTCTAAGGCAATAGTTATCGTCAATTCAAACAATATTACATGTAAAAATTTGCTGGAAATAACAATTATTGTCATTTCATACTACTTTCTTTTACATGTAAAAACTTGTCCGAAATTGGTCTAAGCTAGTATTCTGAACAACTTTTCCAAAAAAAAAAAATTTTAAATTATCTCAAAAAATTGCGTCTTTTTATTTTTTTTCTTTGAAGAAATCATGAGTTTAACAAAAATGTAGATCCACGTCAAAGAACTCGAGTAACAAAGATACACCAAAACAAATTTTATAAATAACCATATAATTAAGCAAACTAATTATCGAATTGAATCATAAATAATAATAATAATAATAATAATAAAACTTAGATTTTGAAATATTAGGGGTAAAACTACACCTTATGAGGTTGGTTCTACAAGATTCATGCTAAAGATCTGATTCAAAGCGTTTCAAGATGAGAAGAACAATTGAACTCAAAAATAGCAAAAACAAAGCTTAGTTTCTTGAATATTCCTCAACAATTTCTCATTATATTTCTGAATACAAGATTAGGGTTTTTATACTAGTTAAAAGAAAATATCTAGCAAACAATACAGCTGTCAAATACAATCCATACCGTCCAAGCAAAACAGAAAAACAAATGAAAAACAAATCTTGACCATCAATTGCAAAGAGCCAGAAAAAAAATCTGCATTTTCCCTCTAGCAGTAGCAGCAGCAGCTTGTTGTCGACTTTGAAGAAAAGAGGAAAAATGAAAAGCTTTGATGACTTGCAATCTTTATTCAGCTGAATCAGAATTAAACGCACCGTTTCATTAATTGACAACCTTGCCATCTCTTCCGTTATCTTTTCCTTGCACCAAACAAACTCTGTTAACTTATTTGTAACAGAAACAGTTTAAACTTTATAAACTGAAGAAGCACTCTCATTAGAGAAATAAAAACAGCAAGCAGATACAGAGGAACAAATAATATTCTTCACATCCTCCCTCAAGTCGTGAAGATGAAATTTCAAAGACTTGACAGAAGAATATATATTTGATCCTCCCTTAACTCAAATCCTCATACTGTTGTTTAACAACTTCACAACCTATTTCATCACTATCCTTCTCTGCAATCTCCACAGGCTTTTCAATCACCTTCAGCTTGCTTCTCAGATTTTCAAACCTGGAGCCTGCAATAGATTTAGTTAATAAATCTGCTATTTGACACTCAGATGGAACATATTGAACTGCCAAAACTTTTCCAGCAACAAGTTCTCTAACATAGTGAACATCCAGCTCTACATGTTTAGTCCTCCCATGAAAAACAGCATTAGAAGCTAAAGAACCTGCACTAAGATTATAACACCATAACACTGTTGTTCCAAATATTTCAAGCTGCAATTCTTTGAACAAACTCCTCAACCAGGCCACTTCTGTTACTGCTTGACTTAATGCACGATATTCAGATTCTGTGGAGATTAAAGCCACCACCTTCTGCTTTTTAGAACTCCACTGAATCAAGTTATTTCCTAAGTACACACAATAACCACTTGTTGATCTTCTATCTCCTACATTTCCAGCCCAATCTATATCAGAATATGCTTCTAACTTCATTACAGCAGTAGGTGTAAACCACAGCCCAGAACTCAGAGTTCTCTTCACATATCTAAGAACCCTCTTCACTCCTTGCCATTGTAACTGAGATGGATCCTTCAAAAATTGACTTAATTTGTTTACAGCATAGGAAATATCTGGTCTGGTTAGGGTTAGATACTGCAATGCTCCCACAACACTTCTATACACTGTTGGATTATCAAACTTGTCACTATCTCCTATAAACAACTTGTTACCTAACACCATAGAAGTGGGACAAGAGTTTGCATTTTGCATATTAGTTTTAACCAGTAAATCATATGCATACTTCTCTTGACATACATGTAATCCCTCCTTATTTCGCTTCACCTCTAAATCCAGAAAATAACTCAACTAACCCAAATCTTTCAGTGCAAACACACCATTCAGACTAGTGACTAGTTCTTCTATATATTCATCATCTGAACCTGTAATTAAAATGTCATCTACATATATCAGAACTAGTATCACAACTTCTTTTTCTTTGAAAATGAACAAACTAGAATCAGCTACTGAATTGATAAATCTTCTTTCTACTAGTGCGCTTTTTAACTTTTCATACCAGGCTCTTGGAGCCTGTTTTAATCCATAGAGAGCTTTAACTAGCTTACACACATGCTGAGGCTTTTCTCTACTTACAAACCCTTGAGGCTGCGTCATGTAAACTTCCTCCTCTAAATCTCCATTTAGAAAAGCATTGTTAACATCCACTTGCCTAATTTGTCAACCAAATGTAACAGCTAGAGTTAGCATTACTCTAATTGTAACATGTTTTACAACAAGGCTAAAAGTTTCAAAGAAATTTACTCCTGGAGTTTGTTGAAAGCCTTTTGCTACAAGTCTGGCCTTAAGCTTCTGTAGTGTGCCATCAGGATTTAACTTCCTTTTAAACACCCATTTATGATCTACAACTTGTTTTCCCTCCTCATAAGGCACTAACACCCAAGTATGATTCTTCATTAAAGCTTCATATTCTGACTTCATTGCTGCAAACCAGTCATGATCACTAATGGCTTCACTAACAGAATTAGGCTCACCTTTCATACTAACAGCTGCATACTTTGGATTTGCCCTTAAACTCTCTGTTTTGAACCTAGTTACCATTGGATGCCCTGATTTATTTCCTTCACTACCTTTTTTCTGTATTTCATATTCAGACTCAACCACATTATTTGTGACTTCAGTACTGACTTCTATTTCCTTATCCACATTCCCACAGTTTTCATCATTCTGACAACTCACAGGTGCACTCCTTTCAACTACTTCTTGAGTCATCTGTTTTCTATTTTCTGATAACCCTTCAGAAGACATATTCTGTACTTCTTCTATTTGTTTACCCACAGATGGATCAGACCATTTAATAAAACTGCTGTTCATAAACTTCAAATAGTCTATATTTTGTGATGCTTCAGAACAATGGCTTTGAGCAAATCTGGGATTATTATTGAAAGGAAAACTGCTCTCATCAAAAACCACACTAGCAGAAATATACACTTTCCCATCTGAGCTAAGACATTTGTAACCTTTATGATTCAGACTATAACCCAGAAAAACACATTTCTCAGTATGAAAATCAAACTTATGCTGATTATAAGGTCTTAGAAATGGATAACATGCACACACAAAAACTCTTAACATCTTATAGTTTGGCACTTTATTAAACAACATTTGGAAAGGAGACACATACCCCAACACAGAAGATGGTTGTCTGTTTATAAGAAATACTGAAACCTGAAAAGCTGCCCACCAATAAGTCAAAGGCATGTGAGCTTGGGCTAACAAAACTAACCCTAACTCAATAATATGCCTATGTTTTCTTTCTGCCCTTCCATTTTGTTGATGTGTATGTGGACAAGGATGCCTAAACATTATCCCTAGCTCCTAAAAGTAATTTTTGAGTCCTCTAAACTCTCCTCCCCAATCTGTTTGAATTGTTTTAATTTTCCTCTCAAATTGTCTCTCAACAAACTTCTGAAACTGCTTAAAAACTTGCCTAACTTGTGCTTTACTTCTTAGTGGAAAAATCCAGGTAAATCTAGAATAGTCATCCAGTATATGCAAGTAGTACCTGAACCCTTCTGGTGACAACACAGGTGCTGGACCCCAAACATCACTGTAGGACCCGCCGCCACGAGTGCCCCTGCTGTGCTGAATAATAACAATGTCTGGGGAGCTTTTATTAATCATCTGAAAATATGGGTACCCGCGACGGAAATCCTACGAAAAATAAAATAACTGAAACTATACAATGCTTTACATTTCTGTACACGCGGAAGCTTTTCTGAATGTACATCATTAACATATATATATATATATTCTGTTCTGTACAATGGGCCCATTAGCCTTTATCTTATACATACATAGTGTTTCTGTACATCTGGGTACATACAAAAGTACATACGACCACACAGGTCCACAACTGATATACACTGATCGAGATGTGTGTGCATGCCTTCTCCGTCAGCCTCGGTCCAACCGCTCCTCAGCCCAGCACGAACACCTGCAAAACTGGAAGAAGGAGGGGGGATGAGTGATAAAGATCACCCAGTAAGCGCTCCTTACTTCCCTCAATACCCAAGCAAGCACAACAATCATATAAACAAACACATACCTGGGCCTCGGCCCTAATCATACATCTATGCGCTTGCTGGAATCTGGAAACTGTTATCTGTATCTCATTCATTCATTATTATCATATGGATGCATGTCATGATGTGTATGTCATGTCATGCTAACTGAAAACTGGATGCATGCATCTGAATACCTCTCTCTGTACCCTCGGGTACCTGCTGTGCTGATCAGACTGGGTAATACAGGGATTCGGCATCCTGGCCATGTGGGTTAACCATTCTAGCTACCGGCTAGAAAGCTGAATCTGATATCTGCACTGCTACGATCTGACTGGTGTCAGAGAGCTGAAACTGAAATGCTGCTGAATCATCTGACTGGTGTCAGGAACTGAATCTGAAAACACTGCTCAGCGTTCTGACTGGTGTCAGAAGGCTGATTCCCACAGATGCCCCCTCGTATTCACCCTATACTCTTACCCGTACATCGGGTTCTGAATACTGCTGAATTCGGATCCCCTGATCCTCTCTGAAGCTACATGTAATGCCATGACATGCATATGCAGCTTATTAACTCATTACATGCTTATTTGATGCTTATCTGAAGCCATTAAATATTTATTCTGAATTCGCATGCTCAATTTCCCATTCAAATAACATTTTTCTGAAATTCTACTGATGCACGGGCGTGCATGAAATGTGCACGGGCGTGCACCATGACGCACGGGACCGTGCGCTGGTCGTGCGTCTGGTCGTGCTAGCTACTGGAATTCACTATTCATTGTCACTGAAAATGCTTATGCACGGGCGTGCGTATGCGGACACACGGGCGTGCATGCACATTTTCTGGCCGTGCATGGTCGTGCACACGGGCGTGCATCTGGAGAAACACAGGCTCACGGCCGTGCCATACTGGCGCACGGTCGTGCGTCTGGTTCTTCAACAGAGCACCGCTCGGAAAATGCACAAATGGCCAACCAAATCACATTCATTCACAATCACACTTCAAACACACGTTAACCACGTCCCAAATAACACAATTCGAGCCTCAACTTGCACATGCATCATCAATCACGGGATCTACCATGGAAATACCTTCTTTCTCTTTCTAAAGCTATACATACACACATGCAAGCTTCAAGGGTGGAAATCTATCAACCAAATCAACATGCAATCACATATAAGCCATCCACACATTCATCAGCATGCATATAATTCATCCATGGCAGCAAAAAGGCACAAAGCAAGTCGGGAAAGCTCAAGAAAAGGTAAGGAACACTTACCTCTCTCCATGCTTAGGAACTTCACTAATCCCTTTGCTCTCTCGCCGGATTTGGAACAACCGGTGGCTGGATTTCCTCTCTAAGGACGGGAGGCACTGAAAGGAAGAGGGAAACTGGCTAAAAATGCAAACGGGTGAGTAAAGAAATGAACTTAACTCACGGTTCCACTTATATACCAAGCCACGCACGGGCGTGCACCAATGATGCACGGTCGTGCACCAGGGAAAATAAGTATAACTTATTTCCCGCTCGCTCGCCTAATCGAATCCTTCCGAAAGGATTCCAACGGAAGCCGCGTGGCTTCGAAAACTCACCAACTCACCCCTGAACTTATCCAGACTCCCAATCTCTCTCTGAATTCGATTTCTAACCCCGAAAGTCTACCCCTAAGGGCTTCTGGATCTAGGATGCTACATTTCCTCCCCCCTTATAAAAATTCCGACCCCGGAATTACCTGAATAACTCTGGGAACCTATCCCTGATCTCAGATTCTACCTCCCAAGTGGCTTCCTCCACTCTCTGACTGCGCCATAAGACCTTCACTAGAGGAATCTGCTTGTTCCGGAGAACCTTGACTTTATAGTCCAAAATCTGTACTGGCAGCTCTTGATAACTCAAATCATCAGCCAACTCAACCTCTGAAAACTGAAGCACATGAGAAGGATCTCCCACATACTTCCTCAACTGCGACACATGGAACACATTATGGATCCTGTCCATGCTAGCTGGCAAAGCCAATCTGTAGGCAACTGTCCCCACTCTCTCAAGTATCTCATAGGGACCAATGAATCTAGGGGCCAACTTCCCCTTTCTGCCAAATCTGAGCACGTGCCTGTACGGTGCAACTCTCAGAAAAACTCTGTCGCCTACTGCAAACTCAATCTCTCTGCGTCTCAGGTCTGCATAACTCTTCTGTCGATCCTGGGCCTGTTTCATCCTCCGCCTGATGATCCGGATCTGCTCAATCATGCCCTGAACAATCTCTGGACCAACAACTGTCTCCAGAGAATCTCTCTCTCCAATCTCATCCCAATGAAGAGGAGATCTACACCTCCGACCGTACAATGCCTCAAATGGAGCCATCTGAATAGTCGCCTGATAACTATTATTATAAGCAAACTCCATAAGAGGGATCAACTCTGCCCAATCGGTCTGGAAGTCCATACAACAAGCTCTGAGCATATCCTCCAGAATCTTGTTAACTCTCTCAGTCTGCCCATCTGTCTGAGGATGGTAGGCTGAACTAAACTGTAATCTGGTCCCCAAGGCTCTCTGCAATGATCTCCAGAAAGCTGACAAGAATCTGGAGTCTCTGTCTGAAACTATAGTCCTGGGAACACCATGAAGTCTGACCACTTCTCTGATATACAATCTCCCCAACTGATCAGTAGACATGCCCTGTCTGACTGGCAGAAAATGAGCTGACTTACTCAGCCTGTCCACAATCACCCAAATGCCATCAAATCCTTTCTGAACTCGGGGAAGACCGGAAATAAAATCCATGGAGATATCTTCCCATTTCCACTCAGGAATACTCAAGGGATGAAGTAAACCTGATGGTCTCTGATGCTCTGCCTTAACCTGCTGACATACCAGACATTTGGAAACGAAATCTGCTATGTCTTTCTTCATACCCGACCACCAGAAACTCTTCTTGAGATCCTGATACATCTTTGTACTGCCTGGGTGTGCTGAATACACCGTACTGTGCGCCTCTGACAAAATTCTCTGCCTCAACTCTGAACTCGGTGGCACACATACTCTGTCTCTGAATCTCAAGATCCCATCTCTGAACTCATAGTCTGGCACTGCTCTCTCTGCCATCCTCTGAAGCATACTCTGAGTCCACTCATCAGATATCTGGCACTCTCTGATCTCATCATACAGAGAAGATCTGATCTGTAATCTGGAGAAACCCGCAGTCACTATCTCAATCTGCTCTCGGGCTATCTCATACTGTAACTCTCTCTGAACTGAAAGACTGGATAAGGCTACTCGCCTGCTCAAAGCATCTGCCACTACATTGGCTCTCCCTGGATGATATCTGATGTCAACATCATAGTCCTTTACCAGCTCTAGCCATCTCCTCTGTCTCATATTAAGCTCTCTCTGGGTGAAGAAATATTTCAGACTCTTATGATCTGAATATATGCTGCACTTAACCCCATACAAGTAATGTCTCCAAATCTTCAAGGCAAACACAACTGCAGCTAACTCCAAATCATGAGTGGGATATCTCATCTCATGATCTTTCAACTGTCTGGAGGCATAAGCAATAACTCTACCACTCTGCATCAACACTGCCCCAATCCCCTGATGGGACGCATCTGTGTAAATATCGAACTCAACTCCCTCCTGGGGTAGCGCCAAAACTGGGGCACTAGTCAATCTCTGCTTAAGCTCCTGAAATCGTGCCTCGCACTCATCGGACCAAACAAATGGAACCTCTTTCCTAGTCAAGGCAGTGAGAGGCCTTGCTAGGTTAGAGAATCCCTCAATGAATCGCCTGTAATAACCTGCCAACCCAAGGAAACTTCTGATTTCCTTTACTGTCTTCGGCCTTGGCCAACTCAAGACTGCCTCTACCTTACTGGGATCCACTGAAATACCATCGGCTGAAACCACGTGACCCAGAAAAGCAACTCTGTCAAGCCAGAACTCACACTTGGAGAACTTGGCATACAGTTGTCTGTCTCTCAATCTCTGAAGCACATATCTGAGATGCTCCTCATGCTCTGCCACACTCCTGGAATACACCAGAATGTCATCAATGAAAACCACCACGAACCGGTCCAAGCAATCATGAAACACCCGGTTCATCAGATCCATAAAGATCGCTGGGGCATTAGTCAACCCAAATGGCATGACCACGAACTCATAGTGCCCGTATCTGGTCCTGAAAGCTGTCTTGGGAACATCCCTGTCTGCCACTCTGACCTGATAGTACCCAGATCTCAAATCAATCTTCGAAAACACCGCTGCACCTCTCAGCTGATCAAACAAGTCATCTATCCTCGGTAGGGGATACTTGTTCTTTACTGTCACTCTGTTCAGCTCTCTATAGTCGATACACATCCTCATCGACCCATCTTTCTTCTTAACAAATAGAATCGGAGCTCCCCAAGGTGAACAACTAGGCCTGATGAATTTCTTATCTGTCAGCTCCTGAAGCTGCTTCTTCAACTCCTGAAGCTCGGCTGGAGCCATCCGGTACGGAGCCTTAGAAATTGGAGCCGTACCCGGAAGAAGCTCAACACTAAACTCCAACTCTCTGTCTGGAGGCAACCCTGGCAACTCCTCTGGAAACACATCTGGAAACTCCCTGACGACTGGCACCTCCTCGATACTTGGACCCACTGAACTACTACACACAACATTGGCCAAGTATCCAATACAACCCTGTCTCAACAATCTGCTCGCCTGAATACTGGAGATCATCAGACTGTCAACTCTGCCCTCACCAAACACAAACTGATCAGGGCCTATGTGGAATCTCACCTTCTTCCTTCCACAATCTATCTCTGCACCGTATCTACCCAGAAAATCCATCCCCAATATCATATCAAAATCTGCTAATTCCAGCAGAATCAAATCAATCAACATCTGCCTACCCATAACCTCTACCTCCTGATCTAGGAGGACTCTGTCACTCAACACAAATCCCCCATCTGGCATCTCCACGTGGATACTCCTACTGGCCACACTAGGGTCAATCCCTAATCTCTCAACCACACTCCAAGACACAAAACTGTGTGTGGCTCCACAGTCAACAAGTACAAATAAGGGAGTACCAAAATAGAGTAACTGACCGGTAACTGCATGAGGAATGACCTCTGCCTGCTCCTGGCGGACTGCATAAACTCTGGCTCTGCCTCCGCCAACTCCGGAAGGTCCGGCACCGCCCTCAGGTGCTCTATCACCAGCTCTGGGAAAGTCTGCTCCACCTCTATCAGCTCTAACTCCGCCTCTCGGTGGACCACCTCGACCTCTGAACTGTCCGGCTCCACCTCTGCCCTGTCCAGCGCCTGTTCCAAGTCTGTTTGGACATACTGCCATCATGTGCCCTGGCTGATGGCACCAATAACATACTATCTGACCAGATAAACACTCCCCTGGATGGCGTCGGCCACATCTGGTACACTGTGGTGGCTGGGATGCAACTTTCTGCCTCTGACTCTGGAATCCGCGGGCAGATCTCTTGGCTGACATCGGCCTCTTGCCCCTATCTCTGTCATCTGACCTCTGAACTCTCTCAGATACACCAATCATAACACCCATCTTCTGTAAACCGGCTTCGGATCTGAGTGCTCTCCCCAAGGCATCACTGAATCTCTGAGGAGGCTCTGGGCCTGTCATCACATCCTTATAGATCGCAGGATGTAACCCATGAATAAATTTCTGAACTCGGCCCAACTCTGTCCCTGCCAAACTCGGGACGAATCTCGCTAATGCGTTGAACCTGGTAGCATATTCCTTCACTGAACTCGACCCCTGAGCCAAATCAATAAACTCCTGGGCCTTAGCATAAATTACCTCCAAACTCCTGTACTCTGCATCGAACAACTGTCTGAATCTTGCCCATGTCATCTGCTGCTCACTGATGGAAGTCTTGGCTAGATTCCACCAAACTTTAGCATCACCCTTGAGAAGGAACACTGCATATCGAACCTTCTCTCTCTCTGATAAGGTATAGAGGCCCATGACATTCTCCACTGCCTCAATCCACTCCTCTGCTACAGCTGGATCTCTAGATCCACTGAATTTGGCTGGCTGAAACGATGCTGGCAGATGATAAATCGGATGAAGTCTCTCTGAAGAACCAGTACCCACTGTATCCGAACTCATACCCTGACTGAAATCTGTATAACCTGTCGGATACTGACGCCTCTCTCTAACTGACTGAGGCTGCGACTGATACTGATACGGTCGCTGATACTGCGGATGCGACTGATGATATGACTGATGCTGAGACTGGGAATGTCTTCTCCTCGGAATTTGATGACTCTCAAACTGAGGAGGAGTAATTCTATCCGGCTCTGTAGCATTACCCACTCCAGCTTGCTGGAGGCTCTCTCTGACAACATCCCCAATCATATCTCTCAACTGATCGGGTCTCATCGACACATGGGAGGTAGTCTGAGGGCGCCGCCTATCACTAACACTCATAGGACGGGCGGGTGAACTACTATCTGTCTCGTCTAGATATCTAGGGACATACTCCTCTCTATCTATAGCATCACAACAAGCTGGGGTTAGAATCACATAACACAATCAATCTGGAAAGTAAATACCTGACTGTGCTGTGAGGAGGGTCTGGACAACGGCTGCGAAGGAGAGAAAAGCACCACACACTTACAACTTTGCTCTGATACCAACAAATGTAGGACCCGCCGCCACGAGTACCCCTGCTGTGCTGAATAATAACAATGTCTGGGGAGCTTTTATTAATCATCTGAAAATATGGGTACCCGCGACGGGAATCCTACGAAAAATAAAATAACTGAAACTATACAATGCTTTACATTTCTGTACACGCGGAAGCTTTTCTGAATATACATCATTAACATATATATATATATTCTGTTCTGTACAATGGGCCCATTAGCCTTTATCTTATACATACATAGTGTTTCTGTACATCTGGGTACATACAAAAGTACATACGACCACACAGGTCCAAAACTGATATACACTGATCGAGATGTGTGTGCATGCCTTCTCCGTCAGCCTCGGTCCAACCGCTCCTCAGCCCAGCACGAACACCTGCAAAACTGGAAGAAGGAGGGGGGATGAGTGATAAAGATCACCCAGTAAGCGCTCCTTACTTCCCTCAATACCCAAGCAAGCACAACAATCATATAAACAAACACATACCTGGGCCTCGGCCCTAATCATACATCTATGCGCTTGCTGGAATCTGGAAACTGTTATCTGTATCTCATTCATTCATTATTATCATATGGATGCATGTCATGATGTGTATGTCATGTCATGCTAACTGAAAACTGGATGCATGCATCTGAATACCTCTCTCTGTACCCTCGGGTACCTGCTGTGCTGATCAGACTGGGTAATACAGGGATTCGGCATCCTGGCCATGTGGGTTAACCATTCTAGCTACCGGCTAGAAAGCTGAATCTGATATCTGCACTGCTACGATCTGACTGGTGTCAGAGAGCTGAAACTGAAATGCTGCTGAATCATCTGACTGGTGTCAGGAACTGAATCTGAAAACACTGCTCAGCGTTCTGACTGGTGTCAGAAGGCTGATTCCCACAGATGCCCCCTCGTATTCACCCTATACTCTTACCCGTACATCGGGTTCTGAATACTGCTGAATTCGGATCCCCTGATCCTCTCTGAAGCTACATGTAATGCCATGACATGCATATGCAGCTTATTAACTCATTACATGCTTATTTGATGCTTATCTGAAGCCATTAAATATTTATTCTGAATTCGCATGCTCAATTTCCCATTCAAATAACATTTTTCTGAAATTCTACTGATGCACGGGCGTGCATGAAATGTGCACGGGCGTGCACCATGACGCACGGGACCGTGCGCTGGTCGTGCGTCTGGTCGTGCTAGCTACTGGAATTTACTATTCATTGTCACTGAAAATGCTTATGCACGGGCGTGCGTATGCGGACACACGGGCGTGCATGCACATTTTCTGGCCGTGCATGGTCGTGCACACGGGCGTGCATCTGGAGAAACACAGGCTCACGGCCGTGCCATACTGGCGCACGGTCGTGCGTCTGGTTCTTCAACAGAGCACCGCTCGGAAAATGCACAAATGGCCAACCAAATCACATTCATTCACAATCACACTTCAAACACACGTTAACCACGTCCCAAATAACACAATTCGAGCCTCAACTTGCACATGCATCATCAATCACGGGATCTACCATGGAAATACCTTCTTTCTCTTTCTAAAGCTATACATACACACATGCAAGCTTCAAGGGTGGAAATCTATCAACCAAATCAACATGCAATCACATATAAGCCATCCACACATTCATCAGCATGCATATAATTCATCCATGGCAGCAAAAGGCACAAAGCAAGTCGGGAAAGCTCAAGAAAAGGTAAGGAACACTTACCTCTCTCCATGCTTAGGAACTTCACTAATCCCTTTGCTCTCTCGCCGGATTTGGAACAACCGGTGGCTGGATTTCCTCTCTAAGGACGGGAGGCACTGAAAGGAAGAGGGAAACTGGCTAAAAATGCAAACGGGTGAGTAAAGAAATGAACTTAACTCACGGTTCCACTTATATACCAAGCCACGCACGGGCGTGCACCAATGATGCACGGTCGTGCACCAGGGAAAATAAGTATAACTTATTTCCCGCTCGCTCGCCTAATCGAATCCTTCCGAAAGGATTCCAACGGAAGCCGCGTGGCTTCGAAAACTCACCAACTCACCCCTGAACTTATCCAGACTCCCAGTCTCTCTCTGAATTCGATTTCTAACCCCGAAAGTCTACCCCTAAGGGCTTCTGGATCTAGGATGCTACAATCACTATGTAACAGTTCAAGAGGTGCTACAGCTTTTGAAGAAACAGGTGGAAAACTTTGTTGATGATGCTTCCCATACTGACAATCAACACAAAAAGGTGCTCTAGAAAAGTCTAAAGCAGGCAACTGATTTTGTTTTGAAACAATCCTAACAATCTTCTCACAAGGGTGTCCTAATCTCTTATGCCAAATTAAGACATCCTTAGTAACAGACTGTAACACTGTGGTTTGAGTCAGTGTATTTGCTCTGTTTAATGTACAGTTTTCACCTATTTTATCATTTGTTACAAAGCTCAATTGATACAAACCATTCCTCAAAACTCCTTTCAATAAAACTTCATTAGATTTTTTATCTTTAACCAAACAGAAATGAGAGTAAAATTCAACTATCACATCATTTTCTCTAGTCAACTTAGCTACACTTAACAAATTCTTTGTGATTTTGGGCACACACAACACATTATTCAACATTATAACTTTTCCAAGCACTAATGTTATCAATCCAATAACACCAACATGAGAAATAAGTAAGCACTCACCATTGCCAACTTGTAAATGCTGACTTCCACTGTATTTACTACTGAAATGAAGGTTGCTCAAATCTGCCACTACATGATCTGTCACCCCTGAATCCATATACCACTGTGGATCAGCTACTGTTTCTGGTGTGGCTATGAGAGACTTGGCTGCAACCCCAGCATGCATGAACAAACCAGCTGTTTCTGCTAAGTGTGCTGCAGTATTTACACTCTCTTCAGAATTTTCAAAACTGTCATCTTTTATCTGCTGAAACTGACTATCTAACCCATCACTCTTTTGATTCAACTTATTCATTACATTTTCAAACTTAGTATTACTACCTCCCACTCCAACACTATTATCCATTCCAGATTGATTTCTCCCAAGAAAAGTAACATCAAAACGATGATAACATTGTAAAGCATTGTGTCCTACTCTACTGCAAACTGACAAACAACTCTAGCTCTATTAAATCCCTGACCTCTTCCTCTTGATATACTATTCTGTTGTCTACCACCATATCCTGAATGTGCACTTCCTCTTCCTCTCATATTTCCACCATTGAATCTCTCAGCCTGTGACACTACATTGGCCATTCCTCCCTGCACTATATCTAAAGACATCAAATTATTTCTACTTAATCTCTGTTCATATTTTTGCAGCACCAAACGAGCTTCAGGTAAAGTTATCAACTCAGTGTGTGAGTCCAGTTTAGAAGTGATATAAACTACTGCTGGATCATAGTCAGCACCTACTCCGTCCACTATATGAGTTATCAACTCTTCCTCACTAACATTCTGACCACTAGCTATCAACGCATCAGCTAACTCTTTCATTTTCCTCACATACTCACTTACTGACATTAATCATTTCTTTAAAGTTTGAAGTGAATTCTTCAGATGAACTATTCTGACCCTAGATTCAGTATCAAAATAGTTCTCTAATGTTTTCCAAACCTCAGTGGTCGTACTACACTTTGCAATATGACTAAACATGCTTTCAGATATTGACGCTAAAAGCCAACTAATTAACAGCTTATCAAATCTCTTCCACTTAACATACTCTGGATTAGTTCTTTTCAACAAATTCAACTCAGTATTATCTTTCACATACACAAAGGACATAGGACATGTTACTACACCTGTCAAATGCTCTTCCAGACCATGAGCGCCAACTGTGAACAGCACTTGTGCCCTCCAATATCGATAATTCTCCTCATTGAGTCTTGAATTGACTACTTGAAGACTAGAAACTCCAAACTTACCAAACTGAGGCATCACGACTTCTTCATCAGCATTAGCACTGTGATCTGACAGATTAGAATCACACACATTAGCCATCGACGTTAGTCCTAAAGCTCTGATACCATGAGAAGAACAATTGAACTCAAAAATAGCAAAAACAAAGCTTAGTTTCTTGAATATTCCTCAACAATTTCTCATTATATTTCTGAATACAAGATTAGGGTTTTTATACTAGTTAAAAGAAAATATCTAGCAAACAATACAGCTGTCAAATACAATCCATACCGTCCAAGCAAAACAGAAAAACAAATGAAAAACAAATCTTGACCATCAATTGCAAAGAGCCAGAAAAAAAATCTGCATTTTCCCTTCAGCAGCAGCAGCAGCTTGTTGTCGACTTTGAAGAAAAGAGGAAAAATGAGAAGCTTTGATGACTTGCAATCTTTATTCAGCTGAATCAGAATTAAACGCACCGTTTCATTAATTGACAACCTTGCCGTCTCCTCCGTTATCTTTTCCTTGCACCAAACAAACTCTGTTAACTTATTTGTAACAGAAACAGTTTAAACTTTATAAACTGAAGAAGCACTCTCATTAGAGAAATAAAAACAGCAAGCAGATACAGAGGAACAAATAATATTCTTCACACAAGATATAGAGATTTTTCAAGATTTGTTGGAGACTCACCTTATGTTTGAAGATGTAGAGTTATGTATCGGATATTCGCGGTCATAACAAAAGTGAACAGTGGCTAGAATTTTGTACTTAGAATCAAGTATATTTTTATGACAAATGTTTGTGAACAGTGGAAAGTGACAATGGCTAAGAGAAAAAGTAAAATATGGCAATTCTTGACTTTAAAATAATGTCAGTTAATATAATTTGTTTATTAAGTAACGCTACAACTACAAATTTCTTACGCATATATATATATATATATATGTTGGTTTACTCTCGATACAAGAGTTACATTCACTTAACGGCTACAATATTCCAAGAATTTCTCGTAAAATTTTGAGTTTTATATGTTAAGATTTAGGTTTTCGGGTCTATGATGGATTATCATATTTTTTTTAATATATTTTTGTTTGTTATGATGCCTCATTTTTCGTCACGTCAATTTGCATGATAAATTTGAATTTCTGATATTATTAGCTGTTCTAATTTTATTTCATATAAATTGAAAATACCATAGTTTTAAGTGAAATTAGGATATATATATATTCATATAAATGTCTCCCTAAAAAGAAATACAAAATTTTGTTATTTAAAGTTATTTTATCGTAAAATTTTATTTCTGAACATTTATGTTATTTTTTTTGTTTTTGTAAAGAAACCAGAAAACAATATTTTTCGAAACTGAAAGGTTTAGAAGTATATAGATAGAAAGAAAAATAGGATACCCACATCATAAATTGAATTTATTATACATTGCTAAGAAGGGAGAAGCAACTACTTTTATTAAATTTATTAAAATCGTTATGAAGAAGGGAAAAACAAATATTTTTAATTTAAGATTTAAAAAACTAAAGAAGTGACGTCTAAGGGGAAAAAATGATGTAAAATCAATTCTAACAAAAACTATATTGAAGTATTTGAGGATTAAAATGATTCATTAGCAGTAGCAGTAATAATTTGTAATATTATGTAAATAAATATATTGTAGTTATTGTCTTCCCCTCCTAAGGTCAGCCCCATGGATAGCTCCGCCACTGGTCTTTTGGTAATCTGGAAAAAGTGTTTAAAACAAGTATGTACAGGTATATATTTGTTTGTGCAATACGTAGAAATTAGGGATTTAACATGTTTTTCCCAACAAATAATATTATTGTTGTTATTTGTATTTGAAATATTGAAAACAATGACCACGGTAGCAATCATCTCACCTACCAAAACTTACTTTGTTGATATTCCAAGTTCAGTATAATTAGCTGGTGTACTAATTGTTGCTGATGGCGACCAGACATTGCTGCAACAACTACGTTTTGAAACAAAATGATCACTCGCAATATATTTGCTTTCATGAAGTCAATTGACAAGACTTCTTCTGCTCCTCTATAATTCTTTTTTGGAGAATACGTTTGTGTTTGTCGATTTCATTATTGGAAGCATAGGCAATTAATGAGCAATAACTTATGGTGGCTTCCTCAACTGAACGAGCACAAGGAGTCGCTTGTCAACAAACTAGTCGAGATATCAGACAACTAAAAGTTTGATATATTGCCGACCACTCTTTTTGATAAAAAAAAAAAAAAAATCTTTATTTAATAAATGAAAAGTGATGCTGCTGATACCTCTTGATGAGAAAATTTGTACCAATGATAAATAGGCAAGACCAAAAAAATGATACAACGTAAAGTTTGAAACTAAATTGGATTAAGGGTTTGATTATGCACAAAAAGAACTTAACGAGATAAAATTTTAAATGTAATTCAACTCATCATTTGGAAGTTTACGTATACAATTATGTATATTGTCTTTGTGATTTTCTTGCTATTTATTTATAAGATAAAAGATAAAATTATATTTAACCACACTATAAAACACATCCAATCCTAATACAGTTAGGAATCTAAACCTATATTTCAATTTTGGCTTCTATTATAATAGGATAATTACATGATCTCAAATTGGTAGGATGTAATTTACTTTCCTAGTAACATTTGAATTGAAACAGAATTGTACTCATGTGATAATATGAAACTTAATTGACTACACCAAGGAACTATGGAATGAGGCAAATTTATCAAGTCTTCTTCTTCCCACTTATTTTGGTCCTGGGTACACTATGTAGTCTCACTACCTCCCTCACATAAATCTATCTTAATTGGTCTATTAAGGTAATATCTTTCACTAAAAACAAATGCATGGACTTGCTAAGTATATCTACAGTATCTCAAAGCGCAATATATCCATCTTGTACCCTTGAGAGCCCAATCCATTGAAATATGGTCCTACTTCTACTTAGAATTACTAAAAGGCTAAAGCCATCAAGATCATCTCTAAGGGTCAACCTTAACTTGTTGACAAGTGAGACATATCATCACAAACTCATTCATGTTCTTTTTCATATTGGGCCACCAAAAACCTTTTTTCAGATCTAATACATCTTTACACTCTCAGACCGGGTAGTGTGTAACATTTCAAGATTACAGTGGTCTTTTAGGCTTTGAATCAGGATTAAAAGAGAGATTTTTCAATCAAAGAGTAAACTCAATGAGTTAAGAGGGCAGAATAGTCTTTTTGGAGACTTATATATAGCTTGTGGAAGGAGCACGCCTGTGCGCCCGTGCATTCCTTTTTTATCATGCATTGCACACTTGTGCATGTCTGTTGATATATAAAGTCAAAATTTTCCTTTACTTGTTTCAGCTAGTTTCTCACTCATTTTCTCTTCCTTTCTCTCCAACTAATTCTAACCAAATTAAGAGTGAGATCAACCAACTTTTAGTAGTCAATCCAGTCAGGAATTAGCTAGAGATAGAGAGATTGAAACCATTAGTAGTTTCAGGTAAGTATTTCCTTACCTCTTTTCCTATTTTCAAAGTATATAGCCTATTAGATAGATTATTCAATAATGTAAGCATGTTTCCAGTTTCTTACCATATGATTATAATAATAAAATAGAAGAGAAATTTGAAGGTAGAAGCATGCTTAGTTTCCATTAATGCATATATGTGTGTGTTTAAGGGTTTAGAAACATGTTTGGTTGTATTTGGTTGTTATTGATGGGGAAAATATGGTTATAGCAGTGTATTTTGCATGAATATATGTTATGATAAGTTTAATTTAAGTTTGATAGAGATTTGGGTTGAGATTGGACGTGATTTTGTGTGTTTCAAGCATGGTTGCCAAAACAAAATAGGGTGCATGCCTATGCAGTCTTGTTTCAGCAAAGTCATAGTCATGTACGCTATATGTGCACAACTGGAGTTGTGAAGGGTTACAACCGTGCATTTGAGGGTCACGATCGTGTGTTAGCAGTAAAGAAGAATAAGCAGGATTTTCAAAAGCTAACATGATTGGGTTGCACGACTGGTGCATAGCTTATGCACTCTCATGCGTCTAATCATGCATGCACATGCACTTAGTTAAAGTTTTAGAATTTTCAAATTAAGCACAAATTAAATAGTGAATCTTAGAATTTTCAAATTAAGCACAAATTAAATAGTGAATCATTAATAAGAACCCAGATTCAGCAAATAATTACTAATAATAGAACATATTAACCATTCTAGGCAGAATAACAGAACAAACAGTACCTTAAAAATAGATAAAATAAGAAATAAGAAAGAGACACAAAAAATTATAATAAAGAAACTTTTAGAACAAAGAACAATAAATAGTATGATAAAATATTTTTCAAGAATCTTACTTTCCCACTCATAAGTAAGAGAAACTCAAGAATAGCCTAAAAACAACTTAAATAATTAGCAGAATACGATCAGAAAATATGTGGGAAATAGGAATACAGTTAGAGAAATACTAAAGAAACATATAGAACACAAATTCGTCAGATATACAATAGAACTCAAAATAGTCTATACCAAACTTATTAACAAACTCAATAAGCTATAGAAACAAAAACTTCAATAAGATACATACAGAACAAAACTATAACAATTATTCAATAAAATGTAATATATATATATATATATATATATATATATATATATATATATATATATATATGTATAAAGAGATAAAGAAGAATAAATTAACATGCATTATATGCATTTTATGACATAGCATGCCCACTTGATGTTTTCAGAAAACAATCAAGTGATCCACATGCGTATGTTTTCAAAGTAGAAAATCGATGATCAGGATATCATTTTTAAAAGTGAATACGATGAAGCATTTGTGAGTTGCACACCCGCTAGAAAGGGAGTTAGTGCTACATTTATATACATTAGTGTACATCTGTATGCCCGCTAGAGAGGGAGCCAATGTCAAAAACGATGGTGTGTAGTTGTACGCCTGTTAGATAAGGAGTCAATATTAGTGCAAATTGATATATGCTCTGGTGTGCATCAGTTATCTAATTTTAGTCTACTGATCAAGTGTCAAGAAGTTAATGACTCACATAGTTGGGTATTGAATTTCCGTATTAATCAATCTGTGTAGTACAATAGGTATTTTTAGATACATAGAGTTTTCAGATATAGATTTTATTCAGTATTTTTAGTATTTTAGGAACTTTGAATCCTAATAGTATTTTCAAAAAACCAGTTTCAAAAAGATGTTTTTAGTAAATAGGCCCAACAATGATTTTCAGTATCATTAAACATGATTTCAACATACTTCATGTCATGTTACACTAGTATAAACTTAATCAGAACAGAGAAACTATTAGACAGATTAATAATTAACAATATAGTTAAAACATATAAAACTAAATATATAAGCACGTACAAAATACCATTTGCATGACAGAATAAGTCATAACAAAATAGCAGATGAGAAATAAAATAACAATGAATCTGAATACAGAAAACAGGATAAGAGATAAGTAAATCATAAACTATAAACAGAAAATAAAAAAAAACTAGTTGCACGATATACGTCATAAGTATAAACCTAAAAGAACTCAATCAAGATCTTTAGAGAACTCAAAAATACTATAGAACTCAAAAATACTATAGATCTCAAAAATCAGATAAGAAAGTAGGATAATGAATATCAGAAAAAGATGAAAACTAGCTAGTTCCAACTAGATCCCTTTCATACTAAGTCGTATACGTATACTCATATACGTACTAACGATGAGATATGAAGTAAAATAAAAGTAGTAAGATGAGTTAGAATAAAAGAAAAAGCTTACTTAACTAGTTGAGGACAAAGTCAAGTTTGTCAGTTCAATCGTAAGACTAGTCATAGGCTAAGTAAAGTCTATTCGATTAGACATGTAAGAAGAATAAAAGTCAGAATAGAGAAAAGCCTAAAGCTAGAATAGAAGAAGCTATTAGACTATTAAGAACTTAGTTGAGTTCTTTAGTTAGAAGCTAGCCATTCAGTTAGTGCTTAGAGCCTACCCAAGGGTAGAAATAAGAGATGCTTACTGAGTAATTTGTCACTCTTCCCCTTCAGTTTCTTTTCTTGCAAGTTAGCATCTTAGGGAGTTGAATTATAGCATGAGATAGTTGAAGAGTGGGATATAGCTCAAGTGGGTCTTCACTTGATATTTTCAATTTTATATATGTATGTATATATGCATTCAGTTTTCAACCTAAAGCATGTTGGCTCGTATGCTTAGATTGCTCATGCATATCGGATGTATAGTATCATATATATTTTCAAATATTAAATTGTAGTAATAAATTATGAGTTTTCTTCAAGATGTTGTACAGTGGGTTTTAACATTTCACCATATTTTATTTATGACTTCTGTACAATGTATAATTTTCAGTAGAGCAGTTGTGTAGGATCTATGTTGTATGTACTAATAAAGCATTCTTTAGCATAATATTTATCAAGAATATAATAGTAAATTATCTAACATAGTAATAGCAGTATATACGGCCGCGAGGTATTACATAGTGTTAATAAAATTATGAGCCTCTATCAAAATCTTCTATCTGATCTTTGAATTCTAAGCTATAAACACTCGGCCTCTAAATCTCATGTAATAGCCCAGGGGTAGAATTATCTTTTAGGTTTTGAAACCAAGGGTAAAAGAGAGATTTCCAATTTGAAAGTAGAATTGAGAGAGTTCAAGGGTAGAAGAGTCTTTTAGAAGCCTTTTATGGCTTGTACATGGATATTTTGAAAAAAATATTTCATATATGACACGAGGAGAGAGAGATTTGAGTTATTAGTGGGCGCACGACCGTGTGTCTTGGACGCATGCCCGTGTGTCAAGTGAGAAAGTCATAAAATGTTTCATTTCCCGCATTTTCGCTCAGCTTATTTTCCTTCAACTTCTCTTCTGTGTTTTTCCAGTGAACCCTAGGTAAGAAACCATCCAACCCGTAGCTGATAATCTGGTTAGAGACCCAAGAGCATCAAGAGAGAGAGATTCAGATGTAATGGCGAGAGGTAAGTATTTCTTTACCTCTTTCACTTAGGTTTATAACATGTTCTTTCTGATTTAAGCTTCTTTAGATGATTGTTGTGTGTTGTGGATGCATGTTGTTGTGATTTGATGATGAAATAAGATAATGGATGATGATTAATGAGATTATTATGACATGTATGATGATTTTAGTGCTTGGGTATGAATTTATGAGAAATATGCGATTTTTAGCATGCTTTATGATGAAAATATAATATGAGAATGCTTATTGGTATACATATTCATTGTATGTATGATGAATTGAGGAATGGTTGAGTTTGGAAGAGATTTGAATGGGATTTATGGGTTTCTAAACGTTTTCTACAGATTCTAGGTTGAGTACACGACCGTGCACCTGAGGGCACAAACCTGTATGGCCCTATTTCTATATGAAACACAGTCTTGCATAGCACCTGTGTGCATATAAAAATCTAGACACATGCCCGTATAGTCAATGCATACATCTGTCTACAGATCCCAATTCGATACGGTTGTGTAGGTAGACATAGGATGGTGTTGAGGTAGTTACATGCCCATGTAGTATGATACACGGCTTGTGCCTCAGATGCACACTCGTGTATTCGCACCACACGCCCATGTGGTCAGCCAAAATTTGATTGACTATTTTCAGAGCTAGCACGACCAAGGATACAGGTTAAGCACTATAATAGCCTAAGGTTAGAGTAGTCTTTTAAGCTCTTAATCGGGGTTAGAAAAGAGATTTTATAGCTAGAGATTAGCCTCAGTGAGTTCTGGGGGTAGAATAGTCTTTTCAGAGAGGCTTTATATGGGTTGTGCTTGACACACGCTCGTGTGTCTTGGACACACGCCTGTGTGTGTGCCTTATGTGAAGAGCATGACCATGTGCCTTAAGGGTACACGACCGTGTGTCTTCCTTGGGTCACAGCTATATAAAGAGAGATTTTCCATTTCTGCCAGCTTACCCATTTCTCTTCTTCTTTCTTCCCAGTGAGTCTTCTCCATTTTCAGAGGTAAAAGCCAGCTTTAGCAACTAATCACATCAGGATTTAGTTGGAGATAGTGAGATAGAAGATTTTAACAGCTTCAGGTAAGTGTCTCCTTACCTTTTTCCTGTTTCTTAGCATGTAAATCACTGAATATGTGCATGTGGTAATTTTAGCATGATTTTTGAGTTATTGATGTTGTGATTGAAGTGTATGTATGTTTGATTGAAAAATGGTTGAGATTCGGTTGAGTTTGAGTGAGATTTTCTAGGTTTCTAGACGTATCTGTAGAATCTGGGTTGAGCACACGCCCATGTACCTAAGGATGCACGCCCGTGTACCTGATGATGCATGCCCGTATGGCCTCAATTCTGCATGAAACACGGCCTTGCATGGCACCTGTGTGTATATGAAAATTTATACACACTTCCGTGTAATTGGTGTACACGCCCTTGTGTCTAATCCTAATTCTACATGCCCGTATAGGTAAGACACAGGAGTGTTGTGTGTGTTGTTGCATGCCCATATACGTAAGGACACGACCATGTGTTTCCTTCCACATGCCCATGTGTCCTGAAACACACGACCGTGCACTTAGTAAAATAGCAAAACAGTAAATAAGAGCAAAAAACATAAAGAAATAAAAAAAGAAATAAAAGAAAAAAAAATAAGATTTTTTCCAGAATCACACGTTAATCTCACAACAGAACAAAAAACACATGAATAGACTTAAATAGCGTAACATACTGATAGGTTACGATTAAAAAACAGAAACAACAACAGAAACAAAAATAGAAACAGAAACAGAAACAGAAACAGAATAGAACAGGAAAACAGAGACAAAGCTGGCAGAAACATAATAGAACACAGAACTTATTAATAAGTTTAATAAGTTACATAAACAGTACAACAGTAAGATAAACTGTAATCAGAAAGAAAAGAGAATTGATAAAATAACATGCATGAATAGCATCATTCATCATAGCATGTTAAACAGTATTTTCAGAAAAGGGATCAAATTATCCATTTGCATCACATTTCAACATTAAGGCCTGATGTCCGGGTTAGTTAGTAAGGGTGAATTTGAGGGGGCATCTGTGGGATTTTGACTTTTTGACTTTGGTCAGATTGGTTAGATTTCAGTTTACTGGTCCAAGGACTAGTATGGTAGGATATTTCAGCTTACTAGCACTTTGCTAGTATGGTTCAGCCCATATGGTCAGGATACCAAATCCTTGTATTCATCAATCTGATTAGTATAATAGGTATCTTCGGATACAAAGATTTCAGAAACAGTTTTACTTAGTTTTTCAGTGTTTTGGGTATTCAGATCCTAATAACAGTTTTCAGAAAGATGTTTTCAATAAACAAGCTTAAGGGCAAATAGCATGATTTCAGCATACCATGATATATATCACATGGCATAGAAAAGTACACAGACAGTAAGACTAGAAACATGTAAGATAAGAAATAAAAGAAAGATTAAGCTACACGATATATGTTAGAAGTAAAGAAATAAAAGAGTAAAGCTAATCCTAAGAGAACTCAAGAGTACTCTAAGTCTCAGAATTAATAAGAAAAGTAAGAAGAAGATTATTAAATGCTAAAAGAGTATTAGAAAAAGCTATTAGGCTATCAGAAACTTAGTTAAGTTCATCTAGATAACAGTTAGCAAGTCAACAGCAGCTTAGTCTAGAGCCTACCCGAGGTTGGAGGTAGGATATGCTTACTGAGTGACTTGTCACTTATTCCTTTTAGTTTCCTTTCTTACAGGTTGGTGTTTTGAGAAGCTGAGCTTGAAGCACGAGCTGGCTGGTGTGTGGGATATGGCTTGAGTAGGTTTTCACCCGAGTTTTCAATTATATATGTATGTGTATATGTTTAGTTTCAGCAGATAGCATGTATGTGGCACGTATGTTTTGTATTGCTCATGCATTCGGAATATACAGTATCTTCTACATTTTCAGATATTATTATTATATAGTAAATATGAGTTTTATTTAAGGATACTGTACAGTGGGTTTTAGTTCCCATCACATGTTTCCAATTCAGCTTCCGCATATTTTCAGTAAACAGTCAGCGTTAGACCTACTGATATACATTAAAGATTTATTAAAAAAATATAATATAATAATAATAATAATAATCTATAAAATATATAGCAGGCGGGGTCTTACAAGCACGGCCCCATGCGCCTTCACACACACCTGTGTGCCAAGCATAGCACGCCCATGCACCTTAAGAAAATGAGAGAAACGGCTCCAAAGCATATTTAAAACAAAGATAAGCATATTTAAGCAACTTTAAGCTATACCTAAGCACGAGAAACTCAAGAATAACAAGATATAATAACATATCAGGCATGATTATCAAAGCATAAAGCACAGCATGCCACAAAAGATATTTTCAGAAGCGGATCTAAGGATCCAAAAGTATGATTTTAAAGTATAGATGTACGATGTTCTGGACATCAGTTAGGGGTGAATACAATGGGGCACCTGTGAGTTCGCAAGCCCGCTAGAAAGGAAAACCATTGTTCGTTAGAAAGGACATGGTCGTGCACGAGTTGTTTTATCATAGGTTTGAGCTCACACGGCCAAAGTGTTGAATCCTTGGATTCATAAGTCTGACCAGCATAGTAGAAATATTTTCAGATACAATACTTTCTGATACAGATTTCAGCTTATATTATATATATATATATAAATAAAGATCTTTATATCAGAGTTTTTATATTAGAAAGAATTTTCAGAAAAGAAAGAGTTTTCAGAAATCAAGCTCAAGGGCAAGATTTATGACTAATGAGCATTCACATGGCATCAGAACATGCATATCATGTCATGTATAGCATTCATAAGAAACAAGATAAGGAAAGATAGAATATTCTTGAAAACAGATAAGACATCACATACTTCTGAAATCAGATGAGATAACAAAGTCATGAAACACAAGTCAAGAAATGAGTAACTGTAAAGCAATGAGAACTAAACAAACAAAGAATAATGATTCATAAGACTTGAGATTAGCTTGTGCTCGAGACTTGTTGGTGTTAGAGATAAGAAATGCTTATTTAGTGATTTTGTCACTTACCTTTTTCCCTTCCTTTATCTTTTACAGGTCAGTGAGTTGGAGACTGAGTAGTAATGATACAGCTATCAGATTTTGGGGACATGGCTTGGCACCAATTGATATAGTTTTGGCTCGCATGTTTTGATTTTGTAGTTCTCATGTATATGTGTGTGTATTATACTTTAGTATACATTGTATGGATGTTATATTTTTATACATGAGTAGTATGAGATTTTCAGAAAGAGTTAATTATTTCTTATTTTATTATAGTATTTTATTTCCAGCTTTTGCATCCAAATTTGAAGATTTTAAGCAGTATTGTTTTCTTTTGCTGTAGGGATTCCCGTTGCAGGCATATTTTCAGATTTTCAACTAATAAAAAAAAAATATATATATATATATATATTTTTTTTAAATTATTGCACACAGTAGACTTGTGGCGGGGGTCACTACATCTCATAACATTAACTACACTAATACTCATTTAATTGAAGAACTCTAATCTAATCTATCGGGGTTGATTTAACCTAATCTCTAGTCTTGCTAATACATTTATCACAAACTCAATATACCCTTTCAAAAAGTCCTATTGTAACTATCTTTATATAACATTTTGAGCTAGGAAGATTTTTCTACTTAGCACATCAACTACAACATTAGCTTTCACTAGTGGTTTTGAGTTAGAAGCATGCTTAGATTTCCTTATGCCTAAAGTGTGTGTATTAGGGATTAGAAGCCTCTTAGACTGTAATTTAGCCATTTTGATGACAAAAATGTGTCTAAAGTGGAGTATTTTACATGTGGATATGTTAGGATAAATTTAATTTGAGATTGACAGAGATTTGAGGTAAGCTTGGTGTGGATTCGTTGTGTTTTAGCGAAGATTTGTATGCACTATCGTGTATCGAGGATGCACGCCCACACAGTCATGCTTTAGTAAAATCACGATCATGTACATAAGGCATACACCATTAGGAATTATAAGGAGTCACAATTGTGCAGATTTATGGTAAAACCATGTGTATGTAAAAAGCTAGAAATAAGCCAAAATATCCAGAAGCTAGCATAATTAGATACAAGGCCAAACACACAACCATGCATTTAGGGGTGCACACTCGTACACTTAGTATAAATGAGAGAATTTTCCAAAGATAAGTAGCATATCACTAATAAGAGGATAGACTAAATAGAACAAGAGCAAATTAAGAGAAATGAGAACAGAAAACAACTTAATAATAGAACTCAAAAAAGAATACTTTTTTAGAATCACACCTTCAAACTCACACAAGTATAAGAAACTCACCAACAGCTTAGAACAGCGTAATCTGATGATAGATTACGATCAAAAAATAGAAATAGAAATTGGAAATAGTAATAGAAACTATTATCAAAACATTCAGAACAATTTATGCAGAACTTATTAATCAGCTTAATAAGTTATAGAACTAGCAACTTCAATAAGAAATGCATAAAATAAACTATAACAATTGTATAGTTATACAAAATATAAGCAAAAGAGAAAAAATAATAAGATTACATGCATAATATGCATTTCATGACATAGCATGCCAAAACAGTCTTTTTAGAAAAAAAGAATTAAATGATTCATGTGCATTAGTTTTATAGTATAAAGCCCGATATCCGAGTAAGACATTAAAAATGAATATGATGAGGCATATGTGAGATTTTAACTTTCTGACTGTGGTTAGATTAGTTAGATTTCAACTTATTAGTCCAAAAATTGGTATAGTAGGACTTTTTAGCTTACTGACACTTTGTTGATCTGATTCAACCTATATAGTCAAGATGTCAAATTTCTGTATTCATCAGTCTGATCAGCACAGCAGGTATCTTCAAATACATAGAGATTTTAGAAATAATTTTTATTCAACTTCTCAGTATTTTAGGATTTTTGAATCCCAATAACATTTTTTAGTAAATATATTCAGTAAATATGCCCAAAAGCGAATAGCACAATTTTAGCATACTTCATACCATGTTACATAGCATGACATGAAATAGTACTCAGACAACAAGATAAGAAACAGTTAAGAAATGAATATAAAGAAGTATAACAACATGATATACATCATTTAAGTAGAAATATAAAAGAATTTGGCTAAACCCTAAAAGAACTTAATAGTACTCTAAGTTTCAGAACCTAATTAAGAAAGAGAACAGGATAATGAATATCAAAAAGAAAATTCAATAAGTTAACTTGAATATCCAAATCCCTTTTATACTAAGTCGTATACATATATTTATATACCTTATTATGACAAGGTATGAAGCAGAACTTGAGCAGTAAGTTTAAGCAGTGAAATAAGCTAAAGCAAAAGAAACTATTAGGTTAATTAGGAACTTGGTTAAGTCTATTCAGTTTAGCAGCTAGCCAGTGATAAAACAAATAGAGTATACTCAATGGTAGAGGTAAGAGATACTTATTGGGTGATCTTTATCACTCATCCCCTTAATTTTCTTACTTGCAAGTCACTGTTTGAGGAAGCTGAGCTTGGAGTATTAGATGGCTAGAGAATGGAATATGGCTTGAATAGGTTTTCATCCGAGTTTTTAGTTTTATATATGTATGTACATGCATGTATTTAACTTTCAGTAGATAGTATATTGGCTCACATGCTTTGTGTTACTCATACATATGGGATGTATGAAATCAATTATGTTTTCAAATATTATTATTATATATAGTAAAGTATGAGTTTTATTCAAAATATTGTATAATAGGTGTTAGTTTCCTATCACTTTTCAGTTACAGCTTTTGCATGTATATTTTCAATTAGTCAATAGTGAGACTCTTGCTATATATTAAAGATAAATTTCAGTTGAAAAAAAAAATTTCTATAATTATAGTATATTGTAATATATCACGGTAGGTCTTACAAATGACAAGCCAAGTTTGTCCAAGCATTCATATCCCATTAAATGGAGATTTTTAAAGCTTGAATTCCTTAAGTGGTTGCATTCCAAATCCAAGAGGAAGATTGAAACCTAACCATGCAAAGTAAGCAAAAGGAAAAGGCAAGAAAGGAAGATTGCATATTGATGCCTAGGCTACTCACCGTGACAAGCTTCCTTATCATCACAATAATTGCATGTTGTGTTTCTTCTCATTGCGGTAGCCTTTTATCCTGTAGTGACAAGAACTTTTGATGCACCAAAGGTTGCCTCTGGTCAACCTAATTCAAAAAATGAGTTAATTTCATTTCTAGTTTAGACCTTTTGAATATATATTCTAGAATAAAACATATATTCAAAAAAAAAAAAAAAGTAAGTAAAGATTTCCATTACTAATGTGATACATGAATGGTAGAAATCCAAATCAACAGATCAAATTCTTTATCTTGTACCACTTTAATTAACTTAGGTGAAGGGGAAAATTATACGAACCCTTGGTTTTTTATTTTTCTTAAGTTTAAGTCTAGGTTTTTGCTCTTCCTTTGTTAAGGAAGCAAGAAATCGATAAGGGAAAATAACCTAATATGATTTTTAGGTGGTCAACCTCCAAATGATCTGTTTTCTTCTTAGTAAGAATAATTATAGTGTCAAAGGAGCTAATTGAAGCACCATGCGTAGAAGTTAGAAATTCTTGGTACCACTTTTTTAGCATAAGAGAAAGTGATCACTACTACCTATGACTCTTCCTAAGTCCTATTAAATGTAGCTGCAACGAAGCCCATATCTACCCTTGGTTCTTCAACATGATTAGAGGGCAAATAACTTCTATTCAATGACAGTTAGTCAAATTGAAGATTAAGCTCAAAGGCATTCCAAGATCAAAGAGAATTAGAATAGAAAAATATGAAGCATGCATGCACTCATAGGCCTTGAAGCTATTTTTGAACATGTTTATATTTAACTAATAGTTTTAATAGTCTTAGGTATATTTTATTACTTAAGATTTTTAATCTTTTCATTTTATATTTTATGTGAAGTGAAATGTAATGTTTAACTAGATTAAGGTTTAATTACTTTGACTATGGTCGTACTGCCTATAAAAAGCAACCTCTTTAACTACGATTTTTTAAACTTGTTGAATAAAATTTGAAAGATTTTCTCTTTTTGTTCTAGAAGCCTTGTTTGCTCTTTGAATATATCATTTTCTTTATCTAATCTTATTGTAAAAGGGGATTTGTGGTGAAAAAATAAAGATGGTAGAGTCTTGATTCAAGTTGTTGGTGCAACCTTTAAACTTATTTCAAGAATTCCTTTAGGCTTGATTCAATATCCAAGTTGGTGAATTCGTTTCCTTCATGCTTGGATGTCATTTTCTTGCACTTTTATTTCAAGTAAGTGTTTGATTTATTTGAGTTATAAATTTGAGATCCAACTATTTTGCCTTTCTCTAAATGAAGTTGTGCTAGTATTGAGATAATTGATGAATGGATTTGAGTTGTTAAATGTGGACTAAATTTGTGTTGGAGTTTTTCTTAAAGTTTTGCATGATTTACATGGTGAATTGTTAATAGACTTGGCTAGAATTTTAAAACAATTTTATTACATGTTTTAAAGATTAATTTAAGTGATTAAAGGCCTTTCATTTCATATCAATAAGTTAGTTCATCAAATGTGTATAGGTTAGCCTATTTCCATGAGTCGACTCAAGTTATATTTCACAGTTACAGTATCAGTTACATCTCACGTGGCTAAGATGTTATATCCCTATGTCTCATAAGGTTTGATCAACGAATGGTTTTAGTTTATTAAGAGTTTTATAGATTTCATGTTTTGTATCGGATTTCATGATTTGATTTTCAGCACTAATCCACATATTTATAAACTATTTTACAAACATGGCCTAAAGGCTTCACTTTACTATTTTATCATTTTGTACTAAGTTTAATGACTTAATCTTTGGCACTAAGATGCATGTTTTTGCAATTATAGCCTATAGGCTAAGTTTTACATGTTTTCAACACATGGTTTTATATACATGATGATCAAAATTGAATAGCCCTAAACCTCTCAATTTGTTGCCAAATAGCATTCAAATGATACTCTAAAAATCCAACCTAGTTTAATCATAAGAACCACCCAATATCATGCAATTTTCCTTCCCAAATCTAACACATATTCAACCTTAAGTTATCACCATTTTAAGCAAGCTTCAACACTTCAACTTCCAACATCAAATATCACACATTCATTACTAAGAAATGGAGGGAAATGGTGATCAACTCAACACTCATAAACATAACTAAAAACTTGCAAGAAAACAAACTTTAAGCATAAAAGAAATCTTCCACCATTTTGCGGGCGATCAAAGTCTAAAGAATTCTTGAACATAAGCTTAAATAAGGGCTTCACCCACTGGATACAAGAATCACCAACTTGAATCTCCACCACCAACCTTCTTCTTGCAATGGAAATTAGATAAAGGAATTAATGCTTAGTTCACAAAGAACACATGGTTTTAAGAATACAATTTTCTTCAAAACAAAATAAAAACTTTATATGCAAGAAGATCAACTATACAAAAAAGACTCATACACTTATCAATATACAACACACACGACATATACATGACAATATAAATACTCAATGTGTACTTTTCATATATATGTAAAACAAAATATATGCATAACACATTAATTAATGTGACATATATAGAAAATGCAACATTACATATATTTACAGCATATGATATAGTATAAATAGAACACAATATCTATACAAATATATATATATAATCGTAATAATAAAATGACAAAACAGAGGAAAAAAAAAAGTAACGTACATAAATATGCAGCGTGGCTTGAACTTGGGAGAGGGAAACGCAGTATATAATATATCATATACCAATACACAGGACATAAATTTCACAGAATGTTTATCACACACATGAACAAACGTGTAAAAAATAATAATAATAAATAAATAACGCCTTATAGCGCACGCAAGTATAGCGTATGTGCTAATGCACCATGCCGCGCCATATATATATATATATATATATGGATTTTTGCCAAACACATGACCAAAATAACATATAATAATAATGATAAGTAAATAAATATATAAGTATTAAAATATATATATATATATATACACACACACATATGTATGTGTAACATACTTGATAAATAAAATATTAGAACGTAATACAACACATGAAAATGTGAATGTATAAGATAAACAAGTTATGAATACACAATAAAATAAAATAAAATAACAAAGACAAGAAATTGATAGTACGTAAAATACAAACATACAAAATGTTAATAAAAAAAAGGAATCTAACACTTACAAAGATATATAATACAATATATATATATATATATACACAAAAGAAATATATATAAATTTATTAAATACAAATCCCTCAGGAGCTTATCTGAAAACTTGTCTGAAATTTGAAATCAAGATTGAATTGAGGAATGAACAGATTCAAAGAGGTTAACTCTTAAGAAAATAATTTTTCTTTTCCCTGCTTTTTTTTGTTTTAGACTTTTTGTTTCTCCAGAGAAAATCTTTTCCAGAAAACCTTTTCTCTGTCTCTGTTTTTTTTTTTTTCCAAAATTTCTTTCCTCCCGTATTTATAGCCGCACAGAAAATTATGCTAATAAATATTTTTTTTGTAAAAAGAAAATACTTAAGTAAAAAAACTGTGTACAGCCGCCCTGCTACACTGCCCAAAGAAAAAGCCAAGCCATGCCATGCATGCGCACAGTCAGCACACAATGCGCTGGCCCAGCAGAAGAGAGAGAGAGAGAAGCTGCGCAGCAGAAAAGGGCGCAGTCATGCGGCTCTTCAGCGCGTGCGTGACACGCGCAATGAGAGTCAATGCTGCAGCTTTAGCTCGCGCGTGTAGAGCACACGCAACCTGTAGGCCCAACCTTGCGCCTTCCCCGCCGGCCGGGCCAGCACGCCTACCATCTGGGCTGCGCATTGGGCCTCCTTCCTCTCTTCTTTTCCTTTTCCTTCTCCTTCTTGACTTGGGCTGGCTGCACAGGCTTGGGTCATATTTTTGAGATTTAATGATTTTTTTTTTGTAATAAAAATAAAATAAACACACTTTTTTTCTTTTTTTTTTTATAAAAATAAAATAAAATAAACATTTTTTTTAACTCAACATCTCAAAAATTATAAGTCAACATCCAGATTTTTCATTATTGGGAGTGACCTTATTAGATCCAAAATGGGGTGTTTACAGATGGGCGTTATTGTGTCATGCTGCAGCGTGCTCAGGTGCACATGTATGAAGACAAGCACACCAAGCAAGTAAAGCAAGTGTGCGTGTATTGGGACGTGTGGATTGAATGCAGGCACACGTTAAGCGCTCACTCGTTTACGCAGCAAGGCACGCGGGAGTGCATTCACACGAGTGTATGCAAGTGTGCATAACACGAGCATGTGTGCAAGGTAAAAGCATACATGCGAGGGTGCATGAGCGTGCACGTTAGGGTGCACACAACAGACACTTCTTATTATCGCTTGTTTCTAGCCAAATTCTCATCCGAATTGACTTCTTTTTTTTCATTGGCTTCATATGAAGCCATATAATGAAATTAGACTCTTTGATGTGTCATTTTTTATTATTGCAAATCTCGAGCATGATCCAAAGGCTTCAAGAAAAATTATGCGAGTTAATCCAAAATTTCTTTTAAACACTCTAGTTGAACCTGAGTAAACTTATTTTTCTTATCTTGATGATTTGAAACGACTTTAATTGGCTTGAGAGGCAATTAAGAGACACCAAGGCATGGATCAGTGATGATGTTTATGAAATCACAATTAGGTTCGAATTTGAATTCATATCACAAATTACTATATAGAACATTCATATTAGTCTTTTAATATTATATTATCATTTAAGACGAGATACAATGAAATAAGATAAGTGAATTTGAGCTATGATAGGTTAAGTAAGGTTTCTTAGCCATCTATGTTGAATGATGACATAGTAAAAGAAACGAGATATATGATAAGATAGTGACCATTTATGTAATGAGATATGTGATAAGCTCTATGATAAGGTATACAGTGAGCTACATGATGAGCGTTGAGGATTAGCATTGAAGTAAGGAATGTTAAGTGATGCAAAGCTTAAGGATAAAATAACCAAGTTGATCATTGAGGTTAGTTGATACTAAGCAAAGGGATCAAAAAGATTAAGCTGAGTATTAAGGTTAAGGAAAGGTTAAGCTAGGATTCCCAAGGATTAAGACAAGCATTGAGATTTACAATGATGATTAAAGAATATGTTTAAGTATAACATTGAGGTTTATAATGATGCTAAGTAAGGTTTAAGGAAGGCTAAAGGCTAATGATTAAGGTCATGTTAAGTGAAGCCAAAGGACAAGTTGCTCAAGAATAAATGATTAAGGAGTTAAGACTAATAGTTATTTTGCTTACTGAGTGTTTGTTACTCACTCTTTTTGCCTTTATCGTATAAGTGCTTTGGTTTAGTTGGTTGGTACGAGGGCTGAGTCAGAGAACTACCAATTAAGATTCAATATTAGTATGATAATGGTGAGTTATGTAGGGATTAGTCATGTTTTATGATGTTTTACTCAATTACTGAATCGTTTTATAGTTGAGCACTATGATGTTTTGGTTTATAACAAATGTACAGTTTGTATATCATAACCTTGTTTTAATAAAGAATTTCTTAAAAAGTTCCATTATTAATAGTTTTTTTTTAAGACAAACTCTATAGACTCGTTTTGGGTTACTATAGAGATACGATATGTTTTATTATTTAGAGGTTTTGTATCCATAATGGTTATTGCTTATCAGGGTAAAAGGTATAAGGTTGATATGCTACACTTAAAGAAAGAGAGAAAACATGAAAAAAAAGGTAACATTCATTAAAATGAATGCAAAGGTCATATATTTATATAAATCATCCATGCACGGTCATATATGATTGAAGCACGATTGCGTATTTTGATTTTTATGACGTGCATGACTTGCTCATACACAATTGTGCATATAATACTTATCTAATTCCATCATCTTAACACTGAAAAGGATATTTCCAAATAACTAGCAATTAAATTGTCATACTCATACACGATTATGCATGAAACATGCACAAGCACGCATGGTTAACATATCTAATGATGCACAGGCATGCATGCTAAGGCGCATGAGCTATGTACTAGGACAAAAATCAATTCTTGACTTGCAACTTGGTCTTTATGGATCTAATAATTCAATTGCAACTTTCTTCATATTTCTCACTAGGTTCAATAAACCTATTACCTTTAGAGTCCAATCAACTATTTATTGTATATGACATATAAGTTTTCCATTAACCTAATAATATTTGGAAACAAACAATGCCCTAGACACAGACCATGAGTGGACTCTAGCAAACCATCACAAACACTCATTCAACAGAATGTCAAGCAACAACTCAAACTTGATCAATCCAATAGTTAGGGCTAAAGTATAAAAATGTCTACCTTAAGAGTGCCTTGTAACCATAGTCTGATATCCATCCAAACCTCATATTACAATTCAACTCAATCCTACTCTGGCCATAGATTACATGGTTATAGACATCTATCGCCAAGATTTTCAAAGATATTTCCTCATACACTCAAAAATGACGAATCTTTTATTGATCAACAACAGTCTTTATACTAATCGTCACCTTTATTATCCCCTATTATGGTGACCTATTTAATGGTGTCAAACAACCACAAAAACTCATTAGATTCAGAAGATCAATTCTATAGACACAGGAATTACTTTCTCTATAAAACCCTCTTGTTGGGTCTCTTTAGTGAATATACCTAGTAAACAATATTCACTTATGTATTACACGAAGCTATAAGCAACAATTTTAACATGTGTCAACTATTGTAGCATCCCAGAGTTTTAGAAAAGCCCTTAGGGGTAGAGTTTTGGGGTTAGAAATAGAATTCAGAGATAGATTGGGGTCTAGCAGAGTTCAGGGGTGAGATAGTAGTTTTCCAGGGCTGTGTGGCCTTCGTATGATGCCTTTAGAGAGGTTTTAATCATGCGAAGCGCGGGAAATGGATTTTATCCATTTTTCCTTGATGCACTCCCGTGCATCATCCCTGCACGCCCATGCAGGTGGGTAGAAAAGAGAGAGAGTCGAGAGATTAATGCTTTCTCATCCAGTTTCAGCTTCTCTCTTCTTTGTTTCAGCAGTTCCCAGCCCTAGGCGTGAAATTCAATTTCCAGCAGCTCATAATCCAGCAAGAGATCAGAGAGATTAGTTTGGATTTGAGATATCCAGCAGTCATGTCGAGAGGTAAGTGTTTCTTACTCTCTCCCTATTGTTCCCAGCTTGTTTGAGATGCCTGGAAACGTTTACCGACGTTTCCAGTATGTGATGATATGTTGTGTATGTTTATATGATGCCATGATGATGATATGATGTTGTGTTTGATGATTTTTCCTCCCAAATGCATGCTTGTTTGACTTGTATGTGTGTTGGTGAGAGAAGTGATGGATTTCCATAGTGAAATCAGTCGTAGTGGATGGATGATGAAATTGATGACTTGTATGTGTTGTTAGAAGTGCCATTTATGCATGTTTCAGTTTAATTGCAGATTGGATGTGGTTTGGTTAGGTTTCCGGCATTTCCAGGTGAAGTATGCTTCTGCAAACCCAGGTGCACGACCGTGTGTCCGCAGACGCACGCCCGTGTGCCTTTGGTTCTGCGAGCGCACGTCCGTGTGTGCGATGGGCACACGGCCTGGAAATGCAGGGACACGACCGTGTGTCCTGAGGGACACGGCCGTGTGTCCCATTTTTGCATGAAATGGCCAGAAATTCCAGAAGCACACACGCCCAGACGCACGGTCAGCACACGGTCCCGTGTGCTGGGGCACACGCCCGTATGCCCTTACCCAGCACGGCCGTGTGTGCTGCGTGCACGACCGTGTGCCTTCCTTGCACGGTCATGTGCCTTCCAGATTTTCCAGAAAAAGGCAAAAATGAATTGTTAAAGGTTTGGTAATCCATCCAAGGCCTAATAATCATCAGATAATCCAGATTTCAGCTAAGAACAGATGCATAAGCATGCATAGCACAGCATGTAGCCTGAATGAGGATCCAGGGATCCGAATTCAGTAGATTTCAGCAGTTAGAACCCAATGTATGGGTTTCAGTTTTGGGGTGAACTCGAGGGGGCATCTGTGGGACCCAGCTTTCTGACACCAGTCAGTCAGCTCAGCAGTTTATCAGATTTCAGTTTTCTAGCCAGTAGCTAGAATTTTCAACCCACTTGGCCAGGATGCCGAATCCCTGTGTTCATCAGCCTGATCAGCACAGTAGGTACCTTCGGGTACATTCAGATTCAGATAGACAGATGCATGCATCATCAGTCAGTTTCAGTTTCCAGCTTAGCATGACATTATGCATATATTATGGCATGACTAATTAATAATCAGAAACCAGTAATCAGAAATCAGTAATCAGAATCAGCACCAGCAAGCGCATAGATGCATGTATAGGGCCGACCAGGTATGTGTGCCCTTGTTTGTTGCTTGCTTGGGTCGAGGGAAGTAAGGAATGCTTACTGGGTGATCTTTATCACTCATCCCTTTCTTTCTTCCTTCCTTTTCAGGTCAGTGTGCTGCTGGCGAGGAGCGGGTGGATTGAGGCTGGCAAGGAGGACCCCACACACACTACCAGCATGTATTTTATTTTCAGTTTTGGGACCTGTGAGGTCTTGTATGTATTCAGATGTATATATCTATGTACAGAAACAATTTATACAGTAATGAAAAGCCAGTTTGGGCACATTGTATATTTCAGTATCAGTTTCAGCTTCCGCTTACAGTGTATAGTAGCAGATTTCTTTCTTTTTCGTAGGATTCCCGTCTCGGGTACCCAAATTTTCAGTTTATTAAGTAAAAGAACAGTATTCTTCAACAGCAGGGGTATTAGGGGCGGCGGGTCCTACAATTTGGTATCAGAGCGTTCCTCTGTACCATTTTTAGTGGAAATTTGAGTTGTAAGTGTGTGGTGTTTGCTTTTTCTCCTTCGCAGCCATCGTCCAGACCCTCCTCACAGCACAGTCAGGTATTTTCTTTCCAGATTTGTTGTGTTTATGTTTCTAACCCCATTTGCTTGTGATGCTATAGATAGAGAAGAAGCCTATGTCCCTAGATACATAGACGAAGCCAGTAGTAGTCCCCCTGTCCGTCCCATGAGTGTGAGTGAGGGGCGGCGATCTCAGAGTATCTCCCATGTGACTGTTAGGCAAGACCAGCTCAGAGAAATGATTGGGGAAGTGGTTAGAGAGAGTTTGCAGTAGGCTGGTGTGGGGAATGTGTAAGAGCTAGCCAGAGTTATTCCCCCTCAGCATGAGAGTTATCAGATTCCGAGGGGAAGACATTCTCAGTCTCGGCATCAGTCTCAGCCACAGTTTCAGCCTCAATCACAGCATCAGCATCAGTATTATTCTCAGCCTCAGCCACAGCCACAGTACTACTCAGTGCCTCAGTCAGTTAGAGGAAGCCATCAGTTTCAGTCTCAGCCTGTCAGAGTAGAGTATCAGTATCCAGCAGAGTATAGAAAGTACAGTCAGGCTACAAGTTCAGAGATAGTTGGTACAAGTTCATCGGGTAGACTTCATCTGATCTACTATCTGCCAGGGCCGTATCAGCCAGTGAAATTCAATGGGTCTAGAGATTCATCGGTGGCAGAGGAGTGGATTGAGTCCGTGGAGAGCAGTATGAGCCTCTTCACGTTGTCAGAAAAAGAAAAAGTCAGATTTGCGGCATTTCATCTTCGAGGTGATGCCAAGGTTTGGTGGGGCCTAGCTAAGGCTACCATCCCCGAGGAGCAAATGACATGGGCAGAATTCAGACGGCTATTTGATGCCGAGTACCGGGGTTCAGAGTTGATGTATGCCAAGGCCCAAGAGTTCATTGAATTGGTTCAGGGGCCTAGCTCAGTAAAGGAGTACGCCACCAAGTTCAATGCCTTGGTGAGATTTGTTCCTGGTTTGGCGGGGACCGAGTTAGGGCGAGTCCAGAAATTTATCCATGGCCTGCATCCTGTGATCTCTAAGGATGTTCTGACTGGACCGTATCCTCCCCAGCAGTTCAGTGATGCTTTGGGGAGAGCCCTCAGATCAGAGGCCAGTTTACAGAGGATGGGTGCCATGAGCCGAGTAGCCGAGAGGGCAGATGAGAGAGATAAGGGCAAGAGGCCAATGTCGGCCAAGAGATCAGCTCGGGGTTTTCAGAGCCAGAGACAGAGGACTGCACCACAATTTTCCTTGCCACTGTGTACTCAGTGTGGCAGGCGACATTCTAGCGAGTGCCTCGCTGGCCAGATTATGTATTATTTGTGCCGTCAGTTAGGGCACAGGATGTTTGAGTGCCCAGCTAGAGGTGGAGCTGGTGTTGGGCCCAACCGAGGCGGTGGTGGTCAGTTCAGAGGCAGAGGAGGTCCACCCAGAGGTGGAGTCAGAGTCGAGAGAGGTGGTGCAGGAGCACCTGGAGGAGGTGCTGGTACTTCAGGAGGAGATAGAGGCGGCGGCAGAGCCAGAGTTTACGTTGTCCGCCAGGAGCAGGCAGATGCCATACCCCATGCAGTTACTGGTCAGATTCTTTATCTTGGTACTCCTTTGTTTATTTTGGTTGATTGCGAGGCCACACACAGCTTTATTTCCGGGGGAGTGGTAGAGAGATTAGGGGTTGACCCTAGTGTGGCTGATAGGAGTATCCTAGTTGAGATGCCAGATGGGGGTTATGTGGTGAGTGACAGAGTCCTCTTGGAGCAGTTGATAGAGGTCATGGGTAGACAGATGTGTATCGATCTGATTCTACTGGAGTTAGCAGACTTTGACATGATCTTGGGGATGGATTTCTTGGAGAAATATGATGCAGAGATGGACTGTGAAAGAAAGAAGGTTAGATTCTACATAGGCCCTGATTGCTTCGTTTTTGGTGAGGGCATAGCGGATAGCATGATGATCTCGTGCATCCAGGCGAGCAGATTGATGAGGCAGGGTTGTGTAGGGTACTTGGCCAATGTAGTATGTAGCAGCTCAAATGGGACCAAGTATCGATGAGGTATCCGTGGTCAGAGAGTTTAGAGATATCTTCCCAGATGAGTTACCAGACTTACCTCCAGATCGGGAGTTGGAGTTCAGTGTCGAGCTTCTCCTTGGTGCAGCTCCTATCTCCAAGGCTCCGTATCGGATGGCTCCAGCTAAGCTCCAAGAGTTGAAAAAGCAGTTGTAGGAGCTGGTTGATAAGAAATTTATCAGACCAAGTTGTTCACCGTAGGGAGCCCCAATTTTATTTGTGAAGAAGAAGGATTGGTCAATGCGGATATGTATTGACTACAGGGAGCTGAATAGAGTGACGGTGAAGAATAAGTATCCCCTACCAAGGATTGATGACCTCTTTGATCAATTGAGAGGTGCATCGGTTTTCTCCAAGATTGATTTGAGATCTGGCTATTATCAAGTCAGAGTAACAGAGAGAGATGTCCCCAAGATAGCTTTCAGGACTCGTTATGGGCACTACGAGTTCGTGGTCATGCCGTTTGGGTTAACCAATGCCCCAGCCATCTTTATGGACTTGATGAACCGGGTCTTCCTTGATTGCCTCGACCGGTTCGTGGTGGTGTTCATAGACGATATTCTGGTTTATTCCAGAAGTGTAGCAGAGCACAAGGAGCATTTGAGATTCGTGCTTCAGAGGCTGAGAGATCAGCAATTGTTCACCAAGTTCTCCAAGTGTGAGTTCTGGCTCGACCGAGTGGCATTCTTAGGCCACGTGGTGTCAGCAGAGGGAATTTCAGTGGACCCCAGCAAGGTGGAAGCGATTCTTAGTTGGCCAAGACCGAAGTCAGTGAAAGAAGTCAGAAGCTTCCTTGGGCTAGCAGGATATTACCGGAGGTTCATTGAGGGATTCTCCAGCCTAGTAAGGCCTCTCACTGCCTTGACTAGGAAAGAGACTCCATTTGTCTGGTCAGAGGAGTGTGAAGAGCGGTTTCAGGAGCTTAAGCAGAGACTGACCAGCGCTCCAGTTTTGGCGCTACCCCAGGAGGGGATAGAGTTTGATATCTATACAGATGCATCCCATCAGGGGATAGGGGCGGTTTTGATGCAGACTGGTAGGGTCATTGCCTACGCCTCTAGGCAATTGAAGGATCACGAGTTGAGATACCCTACCCACGACCCAGAGTTAGCAGCGGTCGTATTCGCCCTGAAGATTTGGAGACATTATCTGTATGGAGTCAGATGCAGCATATATTCAGACCATAAAAGTCTGAAGTATTTCTTCACCCAGAAGGAGCTCAACATGCGATAGAGGAGATGGTTGGAGCTGGTGAAGAATTATGACTGCGACATCAGATACCACCCAGGGAGAGCCAATGTGGTGGCTGATGCATTGAGTAGGCGGGTAGCCTTATCCAGCCTATCAGTTCAGCGAGAGCTGCAGCATGAGTTGATCAGAGAGCAGATTGAGATTATGTCTGCGGGATTCGCGAGGCTGCAGATTCGATCCTCTCTGTATGATGAGATCAGAGAGGGTCAGATGTCTGATGAGTGGACTTAGAGTATGCTTCAGAAGATGTCAGAGAGAATAGTGCCAGACTTTGAGTTCAGAGATGGGATCTTGAGGTTCAGAGGCAGAGTCTGTGTGCCCCAGAGTTCAGAGTTGAGACAGAGGATATTGTCAGAGGCGCACAGTACGGTGTACTCAGCACACCCAGGCAGCACAAAAATGTATAGAGACCTTAAGAGAAGTTTCTGGTGGTCAGGGATGAAGAAGGATATAGCAGACTTCATCTCCAGATGTCTTGTATGTCAGCAAGTGAAGGCAGAACACCAGAGGCCCTCAGGATTACTTTATCCCTTGAGTATTCCTGAGTGGAAATGGGATGATATCTCCATGGACTTCCTCTCTGGTCTTCCCAGAGTTCAGAGGGGATATGATGGAGTTTGGGTGGTGGTTGATCGACTCACCAAGTCAGCACATTTCCTGCCAGTCAGACAGGGAATGTCTACAGAGCAGTTGGCCAGACTCTACATCAGAGAAGTGGTGAGACTTCACGGCGTTCCCAGGATGATAGTATCAGACAGGGACTCCAGATTCTTGTCAGCCTTCTGGAGGTCTCTGTAGAGAGCATTGGGAACCAGGCTGCAGTTTAGCTCAGCATATCACCCTCAGACAGATGGCCAGACTGAGAGGGTGAATAAGATATTAGAGGACATGCTGAGAGCGTGTTGTATGGACTTCCAGACCGATTGGGCAGAGCTGATTCCTCTAATGGAGTTCGCCTACAATAACAGTTATCAGGCGACGATTCAGATGGCTCCATTTGAGGCGTTGTATGGTCGGAAGTGCAGATCTCATCTCCATTAGGATGAGATTAGAGAGAGAGATTCTTTAGAGACAGCAGTGGGACCAGAGACGACTCAGAGGATGATTGAACAAGTCAAGATCATCAGGCAGAGGATGAAACAGGCCCAGGATCGTCAGAAGAGTTATGCTGATCTATGGCGCAGAGAGATAGAATTTGCAGTGGGCGATAAAGTGTTTCTGAGAGTTGCCCCCTACAGACAAGTTCTCAGATTTGGGAAGAAGGAAAAGTTAGCACCCAGATTCATTGGTCCCTACGAGATACTCGAGAGGGTAGGAACAGTAGCCTACAGATTAGCACTGCCAGCCAGCATAGACAAAATCCATAACGTCTTCCATGTATCTCAGTTGAGGAAGTGTGTGGGAGATCCATCCCTTGTGCTTCAGTTTTCAGAAGTGGAGTTGGCAGAAGACCTCAGTTATCAAGAGCTTCCAGTGCAGATCCTGGACTACAGAGTTAAAGTCCTCAGAAATAAAGAGATTCCACTGGTCAAAGTTTTGTGGCGCAGCCAGAGGGTGGAAGAAGCCACCTGGGAGGTAGAGTCTGAGATCAGGGATAGGTTCCCAGAGTTGTTCGAGTAAATTCCGGGGTCAGAATTTCATTAAGGAGGGAGGAATATAGCATCTCAGAGTTTTAGAAAAGCCCTTAGGGGTAGAGTTTTGGGGTTAGAAATAGAATTCAGAGATAGATTGGGGGTCTAGCAGAGTTCAGGGGTGAGATAGTAGTTTTCTAGGGTTGTGTGGCCTTCGTATGATGCCTTTGGGGAGGTTTTAATCATACGAAGCGCGGGAAATGGATTTTATCCATTTTTCCTTGATGCACTCCCGTGCATCATCCCTGCACGCCCGTGCAGGTGGGTAGAAAAGAGAGAGAGTCAAGAGATTAATGCTTTCTCATCCAGTTTCAGTTTCTCTCTTCTTTGTTTCAGCAGTTCCCAGCCCTAGGCGTGAAATTCAATTTCCAACAGCTCCCAATCCAGTAAGAGATCAGAGAGATTAGTTTGGATTTGAGATATCCAGCAGTCATGTCGAGAGGTAAGTGTTTCTTACTCTCTCCCTATTGTTCCCAGCTTGTTTGAGATGCCTGGAAACGTTTACCGGCGTTTCCAGTATGTGATGATATGTTGTGTATGTTTATATGATGCCATGATGATGATATGATGCTGATTTTGATGATTTTTCCTCCCAAATGCATGCTTGTTTGACTTGTATGTGTGTTGGTGAGAGAAGTGATGGATTTCCATGGTGAAATCAGTCGTAGTGGATGGATGATGAAATTGATGACTTGTATGTGTTGTTAGAAGTGCCATTTATGCATGTTTCAGTTTAATTGCAGATTGGATGTGGTTTGGTTGGGTTTCCGGCATTTCCAGGTGAAGTCTGCTGCTGCAAACCCAGGTGCACGACCGTGTGTCCGCAGACGCACGCCCGTGTGCCTTTGGTTCTGCGAGCGCACGTCCGTGTGTGCGATGGGCACACGGCCTGGAAATGCAGGGACACGACCGTGTGTCCTGAGGGACACAGTCGTGTGTCCCATTTTTGCATGAAATGGCCAGAAATTCCAGAAGCACACACGCCCAGACGCACGGTCAGCACACGGTCCCGTGTGCTGGGGCACACGCCCGTATGCCCTTACCCAACACGGTCGTGTGTGCTGCGTGCACGACCGTGTGCCTTCCTTGCACGGTCGTGTGCCTTCCAGATTTTCCAGAAAAAGGCAGAAATGAATTGTTAAAGGTTTGGTAATCCATCCAAGGCCTAATAATCATCAGATAATCCAGATTTCAGCTAAGAACAGATGCATAAGCATGCATAGCATAGCATGTAGCCTGAATGAGGATCCAGAGATCCGAATTCAGTAGATTTCAGCAGTTAGAACCCAATGTATGGGTTTCAGTTTTGGGGTGAACTCGAGGGGGCATCTGTGGGACCCAGCTTTCTGACACCAGTCAGTCAGCTCAGCAGTTTATCAGATTTCAGTTTTCTAGCCAGTAGCTAGAATTTTCAACCCACTTGGCCAGGATGCCGAATCCCTGTGTTCATCAGCCTGATCAGCACAGTAGGTACCTTCGGGTACATTCAGATTCAGATAGACAGATGCATGCATCATCAGTCAGTTTCAGTTTCTAGCTCAGCATGACATTATGCATATATTATGGCATGACTAATTAATAATCAGAAACCAGTAATCAGAAATCAGTAATCAGAATCAGCACCCGCAAGCGCATAGATGCATGTATAGGGCCGACCAGGTATGTGTGTCCTTGTTTGTTGCTTGCTTGGGTCGAGGGAAGTAAGGAATGCTTACTGGGTGATCTTTGTCACTCATCCCTTTCTTTCTTCCTTCCTTTTCAGGTCAGTGTGCTGCTGGCGAGGAGCGGGTGGATTGAGGCTGGCAAGGAGGACCCCACACACACTACCAGCATGTATTTTATTTTCAGTTTTGGGACCTGTGAGGTCTTGTATGTATTCAGATGTATATATCTATGTACAAAAACAATTTATACAGTAATGAAAAGCCAGTTTGGGCACATTGTATATTTCAGTATCAGTTTCAGCTTCCGCTTACAGTGTATAGTAGCAGATTTCTTTCTTTTTCGTAGGATTCCCGTCTCGGGTACCCAAATTTTCAGTTTATTAATTAAAAGAACAGTATTCTTCAGCAGCAGGGGTACTAGGGGCGGCGGGTCCTACAAGTATCATCACCTTTCAATGAAGTTAGTCTCATCACTATTGCTTGTGCCCTAACTCAGAGTAATGTATAGGCTACAAACTATTTTTAGAATAGTCATTATATGAGTGCGAAAAGAAAGCATGATTAGTCATTTGAATCCCTTGTTTTTGGTTTCACCATTCTAAGAGCATATTGATTGTTTAAACATTTAATAAATATACTCATGCATAAGTATGACAATGTATAATCAATAGAAAACTTATCTTTATTAATTTACAAATAATTATATTATACATAGAATTGATTGGCTAAAGGACATCTACCCTAACAATTAGGTCTCCTTTTTAGTAACTTTGTAAAACCTTTCATGAACTTTCTATAGTTTTCAATCAATTCAAGGAAACTTCTCACTTCTTTGAATGTTATTGGCTAATCTAAAACCTCTTCAATATTGTTGGGATCCACAAAATACCATCTACGGTTACTACATTTCCCAAAAAAGCTACTTTGTCTAATCAAAACTCACATTTACTAAACTTGACAAATAATTGTCTCTCTCTTAGCCTTTAAAGGAGAAACCTTAAATATTCCTTATGCTTTTCTTAACTACTAGAACATACAAGTATGTCATCTATAAACACCACTCTAAGTTTATCATCTTAAAATATTATATTCATCAAGTCCATAAATACAACTAAAGTATTTGTCAACCCAGAAAGCATCAAAACAAATTTGTATTGTATATATCACATCTTAAAGGTTGTCTTAGGAATGTCTTTCTCAATAGCCTTGCTTAATGATATCCTAACCTCAAGGCCATTTTAGAGAATATAACAGCTCCCCTTAACTTGTCAAATAAGTCGTCTATCTTAGGTTATAGATATTTGTTCTTCATTGTCACTTTATTAAGCTCTTTATAATGTATGCACATTTTTAATAACTCATCCTTCTTACCAATAAGTTTAGGGCTCCCTTAGGATAACGACTCAGCTTAATAAACATGTTATCAAGCAAGTCTTAGAGTTGTTTTTTCAATTCTTTCAATTAAGTTGGACCCATTTGGTACAAAGTTTTAAATATTAGTACATTACTTAGTGTCAACTTTATATTGAACTCTACCTCTCTCTTGCGTGTCAACCATGATAGTTTATCTAGAAAAACATCTTAAAAGTCATGAACCACTGGTATCTCATTGAAACTTAGGTTTTTACTCTCTATCATACTCACCACATAAGCTAGATATCTTGTACACTACTAATTCAACATCTTTCTTGCCTTAACATAACTTATAATTATACTCTTCAAATAAACCTCTGTAAAGTTGAACTTATCCTATCCTTGAGGATAAATTTGACATTTTTTTATTTTATAGTCAATCTCAGCTTCATATCTCCCTATAAAATTTATCTTTCAAATCAAATCAACGTCAAGCATATCAAATACGATAAAATCAACAAGAAACTCTTTGCCCTTAATAAATATTGACTCTTCCATTAGTGTTACATCACTTTACACTATCCGCCTCTAGTAATTATATTTTAAACCTCTGATTTACCCTAGTTGGTCTTAAACTCAATTTTTACAATACAACATGCTATAAAACATTGTTTGACTCTACAATCAAATAAAACATAAAATAGAGTGTTATAAAAGAATAACTAATCAGTAATAACTTACCAGTTAACCTCTGTTATCCTTAGTGATAGTGTAAACTCTAGCTTTAGTGATAGTGTAAACTCTAGCTTTCACACCTCGCACTATCTGATTAACTCTGACGACGGCTAAGACTAGAGTGCAATTTTTGGTCATGTGTCCCAACTGTCTACACCTGAAACGCACTCCTGTGAGGCACTTCCCTCCACGTTGCATCCCACATTTTTGGCAATTCCAAGCATCAGACTTTTCTATTCAAATATCTTGGGTTGACTCTAGCTCTACTACCCACTACTGACTGCTAGATGTTAAGAGTCAACATTGAATCTTGACCTGTCTTCAACACAAACGCCCTAACTTTAGTGCTCAATTCACAACTTGCCATGTCTGCAATGTTTGATCTCCCATCATAACATCCCCAGCTATAACAAGAATGAGCCTGCATATAAATTTCTCCATCTGCCCTGTGTTGAACTAGTCATCCTAGATTCATATCTAGTCGAGGCATTAAGCATTCTCTATCATACTGGACCCTTCCCACAAATTAATGAACTTCTATGATCATAGGTAAGTCATCCGTCATCTTGTACTCCCCCACACTGTTTCATAGACTTGGCCCACACTAAATAAGTCACACGGATCACCTCGATCAGATGAAAAAATGTTTCGCTCGCAATGATTCCAGCGAAAGGAATTGGAATGGGCAACAAACCAAAATTTGCAATTTCGTGTATCAACTTTTACTTTAAAAAAAAAAAAAAAACAATTGAGATTTGAAATAGAAAGATTAATTGGACTTTGTTACCCAACAACATCCGATTGTATAGAAACCGTACTACAATCTGGGCGGAACTACTGTAACAATACATCAACATAAAACTGACATAAACCAAATGTGTAAAACATGCAACATATAATTTTACGTGACCATATTGCTGCCAAAGCCCTTGGTATGAATGTAACATTAAATTAGTATCAGCAATGATCAATGCGTGTAAAAATAGCGGAATAATAGATTACACGTTTAGTTTATAGAGCTCACTTTTCCATGAATAAAAAGCTCAATATATTACAATAACAGATACTTCCCACCTGGAACTCCTACCTAAAGAAAATATAAACACAAACCCCGGATACAACATAGAGCACAAGGCAAACAACAATTACTAGACACCATTTAGTTTTCATGACTTCACATCTTTTAGTACTCCTCGCTTTTCAAGCTCACCCACTACATCCCTCAGTGACGGAACCTTCATGGCCAATGTTCTGTACAGTCTTGAATACCGTTTGCGGGTACCATCAGCTGTTCCTGCTAACGCGAGCAAGCTTAGTGCCTCTGGAAGTTGGGAGAATAACTGTTTCATATCTTCCAAGCTCTTACTTTCCAATATAGATGGTTCTGGTACAACTCTCACTATTTCACCGCCTTTTGGTTCCTGAATGTGGGAATCTGCTTTGATGACCAGTTCTGAATTTGAGTTTGCTCCACATTTTATTATAAATGGGTTTGTTGAACCTGTGTTAAACTGTAGTACATTCCACTGTGCCACATCAGTTTCAGTACCAGACCCTATATCTGCGGATGGTTTGCTAGCATGGGATGCTTCAAGAACGCTGTCATCTTCTTCAGGTATTGACTGCACCAATATATGACATAATGGCAAATAGAAGGGGGGAAGAACATGAGCTTCAAACTACGAGCAATCCAAACAGAACCAGACACAAGATAAATATATAGAGAATTTCGTCACTACTAAATCCATAAGCTACTAATGATTATTATTATTATTATTATTATTATTTATTATTTTAACAGATATAGTACACATGACCATGATAATCAGAATAGCAACCATTTACCTGAAAAAAACAATTTATCTCCATAAGGCAAATAAAGGAGTCAAACTATTTTCTAGAAAAACTGTAAATGTTACGTCATTTCATTATGCCACCTGCAATGTTCTCATTCTCTGAGCTTTTATGGTCACTTTAAACCTATGCCTTGAATATTAAAAGTTGAACCTAACTGAGACATTTAGGAAGGCCAATGATGTCCTAGAATAGTGGCAGGAGTAATGATTCTTGGCATAGAGAGTATATCATTAGGAGTTGAAGCCAACCATCATGGAGAGAAAGAAACTCACACAAATCATCTACCTAATAAATCTACATGTTAAAGTTTAACCATCAGATAGTAGATGAACAAAATTCGATGTACCTCAACCACACGACGAGTGTCAGCAATCTGCCTTTGTGCACAAGGATGGTCAATAGCAAGAAGAGAAGGCATCCGCTCTGCGAGTTCATCCAGTGATGAGAGCATCACTTTCTTTTTACTTCTACTCAAGGTGCTTACAGAGGATTGTCTCACTATATCCTGGATAATATATATTTCATTGCAGGTTTACTTGGTCAGCTATCAAATTATAAACAAAATTAATAAATGAAAAATAACAGTTTCAATAAGTTATAACCTTGAGTTGCTTCATTATGGCATCCAGAGAAATAAGAGAAGCTAATCGTGCATCTTCAGCTGCAGTATTAGGAGTCTCAACAGGTGAACCACCATCTTCCAACGTTATTAATGCTATATCACTCCTCATTTGTAGCAAAATCTGATTATACAAATATCTATTAGTGTGATCAGAATATGTTGAAGTATTTCTAGGATTTGGGACGACAAATGAGGATAATAAAAGAAAACATATGATCACTGCAAAAATGTATTTGATCAATTAATTTTCACAAACACTAATCAAATACAAGAAAGAGAATCAGAGAGTTCAGACACGTATGTTTTCTAAACAAAGATGGGCACCTGTCTTCTTTTATGATCAACAGACTCAAGTGCAGATCGCAGCTTCGCCACTTGTGGTGCGTCTTCAGCTTCTTCTGCAGCCAAGGTCCCGGCAATATCCTGACAGAAGACTGAATATTAGCAAATAGTCCAATTATTCATTAAATTGTGAAGAACATTAAATAGTGCACAACTAAACATGTTTGAAGTATAGAAAAAGTACTTGTTTGCCATTCTGATTTCTTAAGGTACTCATCAAGGAAATCAAAATAATGCATACATATACAAATGAGAAGCAGTTATATGCCATACAAGAGAAACTTGGTCCAGACCATTCTCAAACAACATATAAATCTAAAAGTAACAAACTGATGCCCTACCAACAAGAGGTCAAATTGTCATTGCCAAATCCTAAGCACTGTGCCCAAATCCAGAAAAAAAGTCGATTGGCATTGTCTCATGGGATGTTGCATTCATATTTTCCCTTCTTTTCTAACTCATTCAATTAATGAAATTAACAAGTTATCTTCCAAATTGATTATTACACATTTTTTTGAAGTTTGAATAAAATTTAGAAATTATAAGCAATTATACATGTTTTCGACGGGCCCCTATATCAGCCCATTAGACTTTTACATTTAAAATCTAAGCAGACAATTCTACATTGTGCCCTATGCTATGCTGGCCCACATTTGTACAGTGCTCAAGCCATACTAGTAGCTAAATTTACAACTTCTATTAGAACGAGAGATTTACAACTTTTATTGGAATAGGAGCAATTGTACGTATGCAAACTCTGCATACAAACATGTCATATGATGTGACAGAAAAAAAGTTAACTAAAATGAAATTAAATAAATTAACATATATGGTATGACTAACATGCAAGAAGAAAATGTGCTATATATGAGTATTTAGAGTGTATTCAAAGCACCACTCTTGATAAAGGTCAAGCGCTGCCTAAATATAATTGCATGCAAACAAAAAAATAAAACCCACAGCAAAGCCAATCAAACAAAGAAGTAACTTACAAAAAATCAAGTGGTAAACTACCAAACAAAAAACTGATACTGAAAACTTGCATCAAAGGAAATTCATGCCAACAGACTGTTCTGCAAGAAGAGCTTTATCCAGGAATTGACTTGCCACCAAAAATTTGTGTGCAAAAACAAAGACAATTTATTAAACAAAGAACACTGATCCATTTTGCCAAGCAATTTAACATTACTATGAAAGTTTTCCTTTTCACGTTCCACAAGTATTTACAGCAAGTTAATTTTTCATCCAGAAGGAGAAGGTGCTCTCCAAGAAAAGGTCCTAGCAATCAACAAGGCATACCTTTAAGTGCTGCAACTGAGAATTATAGACCCGCTTTGTATACTCAGACAGAAGTTGGCCAAGTGCATCAGTATTTGGAGGCAGAGCAGCACCAAGACCTGCCATCCAGCCATCCATAATCGCAGTTGAAAGAAGTTCTAACTGACCAGTGGCTCCCCCTGATGCATCATCTCCCGTGACAGAAAGAAACTCAAAGTTTTCAGCAAGCCAGGACCTAATTTGCCGCTGAAGCTCACCAGCTGGGGTATGGACAAAAAGAGCAGCAAGAACCTTATTTCCTATTGCAAAACTTTTGGCTTCCTCTTGTATTTCCCTTAGCTTTCCACCTGTAACCTGCTGCCTCCAAATATCCTGCAAATTTGATCATATATGAAAACTTTCAGTCCATTAGAACATGAAATATCTAAAGATAAAATCTGCTAGGAATATTGACAAGGAGTTGTAGATAGGCATTGATGGTAACAAATTAATATAAGCTGAATTATAAAATAACCAATATTTAAAATAAAAAAAAACAAAGGGGGACAAAAAATCCACCTGATCAATTCCTCGCATTCTCAAAACAACTGAAGATAACTTGGACTTCTTTTCTGGCTTTATATTTACTTTGAAGCCTTGGATCTGCTCAGCAACATAATGCACAGGAGATCTTCCAGGGCTGCTACTTCTACTCGAGCTTCTACTGCATCCAGTATTAGCCTTTTCTAAAAAGCATTCAACAGGGGAGACCTACATATGGAAGAAAAACACACTGATCTCAATAAAAAGCAAGTGATAGCATACAGTCAACAGAGGAAACCAAGTTATTGATAGCACCTTAAGTATGTACCTTAATGGACTGCAGCTCAGGTGATCTAGCAAGCAAAGATCTTATATACAAAATTCTGACACGTGAAACAAGCATAGTGTCCATCACCCTCTTAGGTTCCATTTTACGGATAAAAGAGAAGACGGCATCTCTGATTTCAGCAAGTATTTCATGCTCTCTCGAAGCTCCTGATTTAATAACCGCTGCCAAAACCTGAAATAAGTGGGATCTTATTGTGAAATGCTCATTCTTTTCATCACACTTAACAGTAAAAAAGTCCCAACATATCAGCAGACAGAGAAAGAGCACACTATAACATTCTCAACCCAAAAGCAGTAGATATGTTAAGGCACAAATTTGAAACCAATCTAAGGGTAATTAAAAAGTAACCGCTACTTACAGATTAAGGTGTTGCCTTCTTCTAACACAGGCATTTCTGTTGTTTTGGCTTTCAGAAAACTATTTTGAAAAATAGTACCAGATTAATTTCTAAATCTTGAAAATAAAAAATTCAATGATTATACACAAAATTGCTTTCCTACTAATCTGTATCAAATACAGGCTCAGAAAACTAGTTTGAATTACAGTACCAGACTCATTTATAAATCTTGAACATATAAAAAACAAGTTTCCACTTTCATTATTAAATCAATTTCAAAGACATTTGTTAATCAATACCGAACAGGCCTATCCAATTTGATTATATTAAGTTAATTATTAAAGCAACACCTATGTAAGTCTAGTTATCTAGAATCTCATCTACAAGGGTAAATATTAAGATTGTTTCAACCTTTTCCACAAGCTTAAATGGAAAACATAAATGACATGACAGACCATAACGTGACAGCAAGATTCTAGTCTCCAATGGACATGCCATGTATAAACATACCAGCATCAGAAACTTGTTAGCTCCATCTGAAATGGCAGCAAGGCTGTCAGATTGATCCGGGTCAAAGCCATTTAATGCAGTAGTAAGATATTCTCCAGCTGGAGTAGATTTAACTTTCTCAGAAGTTGATTTAACCAAAGCCATTGTTGCTTCAGTCTTCTCTGCAGATAATGGTGAAGGAACAGCATCCATGGGGCGTCCTTTATTGCTACTGTCATTCCTGTTTCTTAACAATAACAGAGTTCAATAACCAGCTATTAAGGTATCAAGGAAAAGGAAATATAAAAGTTCAGAACAACCACAGTAACTTTTTTCAAACTTGACTAAAACACATACTGGGCCAAGTCCTGTGACCGAACATTCACTAGTCCTTTTGATAATGGACTTGATATCTGAAAAGGACAACAAAGTTAGACAACTAGAACAACATTTGCAAAAGAATAAAAGCACCTGTTACACTGAGTACGAAAAACTACCTGGGTTAGACAACTAGAACAACATTTGCAAAAGAATAAAAGCACCTGTTACACTGAGTACGAAAAACTACCTGGGGTGAACCAACTACTGATGCTTTCTCTGTTAATCTATCAAACAATTTTTCATTTTCTTCATGCAACCTCTGCAGAAGCAACAAATCAAAGATACCTATAAGGCAACCATGTTGAAAGCACAAATCCACTTAAATTTTCAAAAGGAATTAAAAGATGAGTCACAACAGACAACAGACACAAATTCCAAAGCATCACAATAAAATGACTTCCAGGAGATATAAACATTCTTCTAGCAAGAAACCAACCCCATCCAACCAACAATCAAAGGAAGATACTATATTACAGCATTAAGTTCCATTCTGAAAGAAAGAAAGTATGCCTTCTTGATTTTAGAGGTCCATTGATCTAAATTTAATTTGTAAGAACTTACACAGAGGCCCAGTAACAAGTATGCCAGAGATAAGACATAATCAAGTTGACAACAACAAAAAAAGAAGTTTAAAATGGTAGATTCCTACAATTTAATCACTTAAAAAGCCAAAAATGAAGAGCAGCAAACCTCAATGAGAGCATCACGTTTTTTAAGTTCTTCCTCCAGTTTTTTGATTACTGCTGAAGAATCCACACCATCCTCAGTTGCCTTGGATATTGATGATACAGGAGGTCCAGCTGCTGACCCAGGTGTTGACCTTACTTCTCTTGAATGAAGTGCTTCATTGAGTTGAGATTCAATTTTTTTAATCATTGCCTGGATGAGAGATTAAAAACAGGAGAATCAATATTATTATTCAAAAATATTGTAGAAATTATATAACAAGGATAAACAAAACATTTAGTTAATTTTTCCATGTAGATGACCATAATACAACTTGAACTTTTTCTCACTCAAAGTTGGATTATATAAATGAACACAAAAACTGGCAAAATTATGCTAAAGGTTACAAGTTGTTCACATCAATGATTCAGAGTAGAGTCCCAATAAACAATGATACATCGATAAAAATTAACAATGATAGTTAAGTTCACAACAACAAACATAGTTGTCAAAGGTGCACCTCAAGCACACATAGTCGAGGCTTTACTCAAGGCAATGTGCACATCGCCCTAAGTATGGTGAAAGCAATCAGTGGTTCAAAGGTAATCGCCTTTAACACTTTTTTGGTGCCTTTGGAGAAGCTTTAGGCATCGGAAAAGTGCGCTTTATTATCACCTGGGCTATCTCCAACTAGATTTGAAGGTCATTAACAGTTTCTAGACAATTTTCAGCAGAGTTTTAGTCTTTTTAGGAGGTCGTCAAGGAGATCACTGGCGAGTTTTAAGGTCATCGTGAGGTCAACAATGAGTTCTAAGGTCACTGAAGAGGTTGTCAACAAGTTCTAACATTGTTGGAGAGATTGCTAGTCATCAAAAAGGTGCTTTGTCACTAATTCCTTACAAAGTTGTCAAAGAGGTCCAGACATAATAACTAATTGTCGGCTTGATCTAAGACTACCAAAAAAGTTGTTAATCAATTTTGTAATACCGATGTAGCATAAATTATTTTAAATTTAAGGAAAATGAGAAAACCTTTAATCAAATTCTTTATTTGTTTTAGTTAAAAAAGCAATGTCTTCACCTCACCTTTTTTTCCTATGCAATAGGACTCTTCATTGCCTTTTTGCAATTTTTGCCTTTGACAACTATGACAACAAGTCTCACAAAAAACTGTCATACAGTACCTATGCAGAAATTTTATGTTTGCCAAAATGGCTCTGGCTTACACACATGTGAGGTGACAAAATACTGTGAGAGATTTACTTAATCATAGGCAAAATTTTTCTGAAGGACTAGGGCCAGTTGAGCAATGTGAAAGAAATAGATTAAGAAAATTTATTAATTCACAAGAAGAAATTTCACAGCCCAGAGGTGTTTCTTCAATGTAGGAACTAGAGAGGTCAAACTACAATTAGTGAAGAAATTTTCACCAAAACTATTTGCATGGACATAAATGTCTTTGACATTGCTAGCAATAACTCCTTCAGCCTGAGAAAAAAAACTATGTATAAATTATAGAAAAAACAGGAGCACACATTAATCCAGCACCATCAGCTTTGACTTTGGGTGAATTACCATCACCCCTGGTATTTCCTCCTACACCCGAGAGTGACTCTGTAAGGCAGCATTCACCGTCTAATCCGGGCGGTCTATGTACCATTCATATCTAGGAAAACAACTACACTTAATTGTCATAAAAATTGTAGAAAATAAACAAGCCATGGCAAGGGCCAAAAAAATTATGTAATTTCAAGGCACTAAACAATTACCTTTTCTTGTAAACATATAAATGGATATACAAATTAAGCAATTGAGGACCAACCTGCAATGTCTGAATTGTGTAATCTCTTTGCTGAATCTGCATCTTTTGTTCCTGTTCTGACTGTAATAGCTGAGCTACCTGATTTTTGAGCTGAGTATTTTGTTCCTTCTCTATCTTATGTCTGTCAGCAAGCATAATATTCTCAGACTGCATCAAGCAAAATTGATTAAAAAAAGATTAGTGATATACATTTACCGATAGTGGCAATACCTATTTTTTACAGGAAATGCACTAGTACAAAAATGCAACTGTACACACCCACAACCAGAAAATAGAGCAAACTGGTGAAAGTGTAGTCTTCCACAAGTCAGGAAACAACAGAGTAGGAAGCTCAAGCAATTAAACTAAATGAAGTTTTACTACGAACTTAAATTGGCTAATCAATGGCGCATAAAACGTCACAAACAAAAAGACTAAGACCACCCATTATACCATTACTTAAGTTACATGTGCAACACTAAAACACAAAAATAACCTAATCCATGCATTCTTATTTTAAGTAGAATGACACTTGATGTAAGAGCAAATATCAGTCTAGCCATCGTATTTTGCAGAAAGAAGGCAAGAATTTGACTATACAATATACTCCCGCAGAATACATTTACTTTTTATGGACAATGTAGACCTTCTGAATACTAAAATTCTATGGAAAACCAAAATTAAAAAAATGGGAAGAATAAGCAAGGAATGTTACAAAAAGAATGAAAAGCAATTCCAAGGTGTCAAGTACCAAGTTACTCAATTGAAAAACTATACCAAACTCACGAATTTACAAAACCTTTAAATCAGACTGTAGTGTAAAAGACACTTTCCACGCTTTCTGAACTTCATTGTAGAGTAGGATACACTGATCATTTGCTTCTTTAAGTGACTGTCTTAATCCCACAATCTCTTGTTTATGATCTTGGATTTCCTTTTCCCTTTCATACAACTCCTTACGAGCATCATTTGCCTACAAGAACCATCACACATATTAAGAAATGTAAGTTTGGGCAGTACATCTGCGCACTACTAAAACATAGACTTGATATGCACAGAGAACACAATTTCCCTTGCCAGTTATAATTTCACAAAAGCAGCATACTTGTGAATTCATATATTGTTGGAATGCTCATTGAACATTCTTTTCATTGTTCATTTAAATACTTCTGCACCTGGAGAGAAAAAATCAAGGCCTTCAGGAGACATCCGATTCTGGGCACTATTTGAGTTATCTAGAATTAAAGAAATAAGAGGAGCTTTAAAGACCAGTGAATGCGGAAGCAGGTAAGCTGTCAGACATTCATCCATTTCATCTTCTCCTCCCCTGGGGCGTCAGTCCCTAAACAGTTACAGTTCATTTTTTTTCCCTCTATCCAAAGGGACACAGTTGTTGTAATGTCTGTCATGCTTATAAAAAGTATTTCTAGATATTAAAAGTAGGGATCAGATAAGAATACTCCCTGTCCCATGTCAATCATCTTGAGGTATTATCCGACTGAAAGACCCATTTTGTTCATTAAATATAAGTTTTCTTTTAGCAAAAATGCAGCATATGTTGAATGAAACATTGGATTATGACAAAGATACAAGTAAAAGTAGGAAACTTACAATATCTCTCCATTTCTTAATTGTATCTCGATTTCCAAGGCTTAGAACAGCATTACGAGCTCTGGCAGAGAAATTGAGAGATGATAGTGTCTCAGACAAATTCACAGCATTAGGACATACATTAACTATCATTAAAGTTTTTGAGTTTCCACCTGCAGAAATACAAAAATAAGAAAAAATAATTGAAACAGTTTGCCAATAGACATCTGTCAGGAAAAAATATCTTCCAAACAAGAAGAAAGCAAATAATTCTATGTTTCTAAGCTTGTTAGATGATATGACATCTTTACATATAAACAAGAGTATATTAACAACAAAATTACTGGCCATCGATCTATGGAAGATTATGATCAAAAACATTAACAGTGTAGGAACAGTTTCAACATTTTTTCCTTCATGACCAAAGGGGAGTTAAACTAAGAGCCAGTAGCTTGAAGAGACGTGGCATCTTTAAGGAGAACAGCAAAGAAGAATCTGGGCGATTCATAATTTCCTACTTATTCCAAAAAAATTAGATGGAACCAATTTCATCAGTTGACCAAATGTTCGGTAAATTTTATCTCTGAACTTTTATTTGGTAGATGAGAGTTGAGGGAGGGGACGCGCTTTTCTTCAATTTTCAATTGCTACCACTGCCACAACAATGGGCCCCAAAATAGTTTTAGAACCCAAGTGATAAACAGAGACAAGACATGGAGCAATAGAAGGATTAAGTGCATTAAGAAAGAATGACAAAAGTACTTTTTGTTACAATTTCCACAAGAATATATTTTCCGCTACTCCTACAGGTCAGACCATCATAAAGGTACTTTTTGTTGCAATTTCCACAATAATATATTTTCCGCTGCTCCTACAAGTCAGACCATCATAAAAGGACCACCAAAACTTATGAACACACAAAGAAATTTGGTACCTAGAGAGTCAGCAAGTAATTTGGTAAGCATTGAATTTTCGTAAGGAACAATATCCTTTCTTGAACTCAAGGACGACAAAACATCTCCCAGCCTACAAAACCAATAGACAATTGAATGAGAAATCCTATAGTAACAGGAGAGACTACAGAAAACATGAAAGTGTTGCATGCTAATCTTAATACTGTGATAATTCAAGCAAACGAGTGGATTTAAATACACTCTTTTTTCCCACTAACCAAGTTACAAAATTAGCTAACAAATTGTCATGTTTAACTAATTAGAAAAAGCACACAACCTTGAATTGCAACTATTACTATTGGGACCCTGTTTACTTTCTTTTTCTTTTCTAGTGGGAAACCACAGATTGTAGCCACAACACAGAGAAAGCAGAACTGAAAATTCCTGTATTTCAAAGTATTCCAACATAACATGGCATGCACAAGAAGCAATCATGAGTAGCAATTTGTTGTTACTAGTGCAGTACAATTAGTTAATTAATTCAATGGAGAAGCAGGAGAGTTTAACAAAGCATACGCTGAAAGTGACTTCATGACATGCAGCAAATCAGTTACATGCTCCCCACTATCATCTTCTGTTATCACACCTTCACTTCCAGCCAAGTCAACAAGAGAAAGCTTACTATATGTGTTTTCTCCAGTGATCAAATTATTATAATATATGTGGATCATGACAATCCTGCCAAAACAAGACACAGATTCCATACAATTGAATTAGATAGCAGCACTGATTATCAGAGCAATTGCCTACATGACACATAAACTGCAACAATTTAATTAAAATTCTAATTGCTTCTTAGAAACTGCGCAAACATTGAAAGAGTGTTGAAGAATGTCAGGAAGCAATCATATATACTTGCATGTTGCATTAATTCCCTCTATTTTTTTTATCAAATCTCTCAAAAAGTGAACAAACTTCTGTGAACATCCGAAGAACAGTCAGAAAGAGATCTTCTTATCTTGCTCATTTCTCTCACATTTTTTTTTTTTTTTTTTGGGATATGAAGCATTAGTATATTGATGTATAAAAGGAGACACAAAGGTGGACAAAGTGTCCACTGTATGAGAGTTAGAGCTTTACAGAAAACAAAAAATAATTGAACCCTATTTTCTTCTGTTTCCTTATTTGCTTTCCATTTTTCTAGCTGATTCTTTAAATTTAAAGCTGTTAATCACTGAATTTTAAATTGAAATCTACAGATAAGACTTTTTCCTGATAGTAATAAATCAGCCCTTTAAAAATTAATTATACCCCTTCAAACCCATCCAAGAGATCAAGGTTAAATCTTAAAGTAAATTTAGCAACTGCTTCACTATAACTATTGGCTTGGAATATTTAACTCTATGCATACAGTTAAAGTAGTACCCTAACAGGTTATATACATTCAATTGGTAATGACCTTTAAACCTTAAAGTCTATTGAAACATTTATTATTCAAAACTGAAGAAAACTTATATAAGTTGGAGAGATAATTGCATAGAAAAGAGCAAGCTTTCTACAGTATATGCAGGCATGCATGCTCAATACATGCCAAAAACAAAAAATGAAGTCAATGATACAGGATATGATTAAAGGTCCTATCAACAAAAACACTAATATCTACTTAGTCTATCCATGCCATAAACCCTATTCAACATACAGCGATCTTTCAAACATTGTTCTATCAAATTCATAGGCAAATGCTACTTATGTGGCATCATTACCAGTTCGAATAATTCATTTCATAAGCTTTGTATTCAACTTGTCATATGATTAACAAATGATTTACTAGACATGCCCCAATTAGTCAATCAAATAAAGAGAAAATTAATTAAGTAAAATCAGATTCTCCATTACATTTCATCAAGTTCATAATAGTTAGTAAGATTGAATTTTTCATAAATCAGTTAATATCAAAACCTTTGGCTTCTATTAGCTATTCCAGAATCCTTTAACAAGCTCAAAAATACAACAATAATACCAAAAACAAAAACAACCTATTAGGAATAACTTGTTACAAATTAAACTCAGTACTCTTTGACAGCAGTGTGACCATACGGCATGTTTGTACTTTAAATTAAAATTTTGATTTAGCCCAAGTTATGATTAAACTCTCCCCCTGCAAAGATGTATGGTACAGATGTAGAAAGGAGATCATTAAATGTTAAAGAGGAAAGGAAAAAAGAGTGAAAAAGAAAGTAAAATAATGAGATGGAGACTTTAATAGTACAGCACAGACAACATACAAATGGGAAACATTGAACTTCAACACATCATATCCTCGGCTTTGAAATGCAGATTTCAAGACTTTAGAGAACTCCAGTGGATTATCAACTTTTTCCTGTACAAGTTTTATACAAGATTCTGCAGTTCCTAAGTGAATCATGGCTAAACTGCTTCCTGATTCTGAGAGCAAATCCCTTATCTACAAGGACAAGAATGGATCTGAATCAGAAATTTTTTATGACACTATAAATCAAAACCAAAAGATAATAAAGATAAACAATGGACACAAAGTGCAATGATTGGTTAGTGCCTGTTCATTATAGAGCTCAAAAACTGTAACAGAGAATTTGAATCGAGAAGTTGAAGTTGAATCCAAGTTAGATAAATCAAACAGTTCCTCAAAACAGCGAGCATACAGACCACGATCGTGGCTTGATCCTTCCTGTGCAAATCAGAAACATGTCAGGAGAGCAACAGATATCACAAAAGAATGAGGCCCAGCAAAGACTTAAAGCACCAGCAGTAAAGCATCGACAGCCAGTTCAACCAACATGATGTCATCAAAGTAAACTAATTGTCGATTAATTCCAAAAGAAAGAGAACAAGAAATTAACAAGACAAAACAGGAATATATTTAATGCTACAAGAGTTGTAGATAAATCTAGTTTAATCAATAGCTCAGCCAGCTTTGACAAGTATATTGTTTATTCTGAGCAATGAAAAAATCAAAGAGTGTGCTTTAGCAAATGTTCCAATGTAAAAACCCAAGGGGAGGAGAGGGAGACAGAGCACCATTGTGTGTGTCTTTCCTGAGCGAGTTTGCCCATAAGCAAATACAGAAACATTATATCCATCCAAAGCTGACTGCACCAGTGGCTGCACATCACTGAACAGCTCAGCTGCACAGAAATACAACAATAAGACTTTTTCTTAAGGCATTTTAATAGTCTAATAATTGAGTTGTGCATGACTTGGGGGAATAGCAAAAAAAATCACATAAAATGATTGACAAAGATGGTTAAAGAAAATTTAATGTTACCTTGTCCAACGTGGGGTCCATAAACTCGGTCAAATTCAAAATCCTTCTTGGGGTTGGAGAAGGAATCATCACCAGTATTGACACGAATAGTGCAATCATCAGGAAACTCAACAACTGAATGACCTTCATATTCAAATAATGGTCTCGTACGGCAAAATACCTTTATGTTTCCTGAAATAAACAATCTAGTTTTTCAAACAAGATAAAGGAAAAAACAAAAGCCTTGGAGAAGCAAATAATAGAATAGATACAGAAAATATTGCAAGGACAACAAAAATTGTGGGCATGGAGTATGTGTAAATCTCTGCATGTGTGTCTTCTGCAGGCAAACAGAGAAAAGACAAATAGAGAGTTAGAGTGAGAGAGAGATGGCAAATCAGAATATGAGTACCTTTGGACATCAACAAGTCATTGAACAATCTTTTCTTTTCATTGATCAGTGGAGATATTCTAGCTTCAGTTTCAATGGCAACTTGATCTGAAATTTGAGTTTAAGTAAAAAGATTAAAGCAATAGCAGAAGCCAACAACAATACAAACTACAGAAGCAGTAGAAAAGACAGTTCAGGGAGTGACACTTATTGAAACAAAATCATTTCATGTGTTTCACGAGTATATTATTTCAGCATGGAATAATGTATGTCCACCATAATTGCTCTATTTCACTTCACGGAAATGGTCTCAAATATCAATTTCAAACATACTATCTCCATAGACATGAGCTTCGAGATATTTCTCATTCAAATCACTATCTCAAACCAAATATAATCCTTAATTTAGGGGAAAAATTTTCAAGATTTTAGTGTGGACAATAAAAGTGATTTGGTTATATACCTAGCTTACGGGTTTTCTCAGCAAGAACACCAAGATAACGCGTAACTCGTTCAAGCTTTGCATTAGAGTACTCCAGCAGATCACTTGCTTCTTGTCTCAATTCCAAGTATTCCTCTTTTGCTAACTGTCAAGTTAGCAGGAAACAAGTATTACAAAAATTATGAAATAAGAACCTCATAGAATAGTCAAATCAACCATCTGAACCAATGTAAACTTACAGAAAATAGCAAAGTACTTATAACCTCAAAGGATGTCCCCAAGAGAAATTGAAAACTCTTGGTCTACCTTGATAAAAAAAAAACTAAAATGGAATAAAGAGGCCTCCAATACATCATCCAGCATATGTTGTAACTTTAGCGATCAGCAAAGGCTGGACTATTTGCCAGAGACATCTGGCATTCCAGCTCACTAAGTGCGGAAAGGTTTAAATCAACAGGTATCTCAATATTTCACTCAGAATTTCTTTTTTTTTTCTGTTTCTTTCTTTATGAATTCCAATTTTCAAAAATATGACAACTCAATCTGCATGTACAAATAGATTTGCATGTAGTATAACTTGTGTAAATTATAGAACTTCTTGAGATTAGCACTAATTTGAGACAACTTTTCAATCATCATTTGCTTACTGCTGGTAGTTTTCAGCACTTCTCAATATAGTTAACCAGAGTTCATTGTCAAACTTTTACAGACTGCTTTCACACCAAAAGCCCACCAAAGAGAAAAACTTGTCTTTTCCCACCCAATGAGAAGTCCACTTAAATCACCTAAATTCAAATGTTTCAGATGCAGTAATGTGCATTAAGCAAATGCAGTTCAAAATTCCTAAAAGAAATAAGGTCATACCTTGTTGTTTCAGTACAATGCCTCAAGGTCCTCAACTAATCCACTTATTAACAACTCCTTCATAAATTTAGATTCACCCTACCAACTCAAAAGTTTCAAAAATCAACATTTGCAGACTAAAGACGCACGCCATGTCTCAAATGCCAACAAAACCAAACAATCTATCGGTACCAAACCAAAGACTTCCAGTCCTCCACCAAGTAGAAGCAGTCCCAACCATTAGTATAATCCTAAATTGCAATTAAATTTACTTAAGAACATTAAATAGCACTTTCCTATTTCCTGAGTAAATTTTTTCGAAACATAATTGCCTCTTACATTCGAGTAAAAAACTCTGTAACTATATATTCACTTCTTAACATCACAGCTACACTCAAACTCACTAGACTACACACATTGCAGTTAAACACCAACAAATCAAACCATCCGCCAACGAACTCTAACAATAATTATAAATAGAGTACCTTAACATTATCCTTCAATTGCTGAAACTTAGTAGCAAACGCCTGCTTCGAAATCTCGGGAGAATGCGACGAAACTGACGTGGCAGATATCGAGTAGCGTCGAACCAGAGGTGCACCAGCTGGTCGTTGGTCCTCGAGGCGGTTGAACAGCGACGTCGAGGACGGCGACGACGAAGATGTCGTCTGTCTTGGCTCGAAACCACTCACTTCCCAGTTCCACCTGTTCTTGTTCTCCGCCATTACAAAACCGAAACCCTACCTCACTCTCAACCAAATTTCAGAGTAAAAATTTCAAAAAACACTCTCTAGAGATCGTCATCTAATCTTTTAGCTTTGCTTTTGTTTTTGCCTTGGCTCTGTAATGCAATAAAACGAAGGGTAGATAAAGAGTGACGACTAGAACGACGTCGTATTAGTTATGGCGGATTGATGTAGAGACACGCAACGGCTTTTTGGGACACAAGTAATTTGTGCTCGGTATTACCTAAAGACTCGCTTTCTGTGAATGAGGTTTTTGGCCTAAAACCTGCTTTCTTTAGATGGGAAAGCGCGTGTCATGTGGGAGCTGGTTCGTTTTATGAGTTGACAATGGTTAGTGTCGGGTTGGCACGTACTAATTGGGTCATGAACTTCTAGGGACTAAACCCTTTGTATCCTGACACGATCATTTTGGCACCCGCCTCAGCCTTTCAAATTTAACAATTTGGAATTGAAGTTTGAAGTTTGGTTAGGTCCACTGAGCTAGTCCTTTAAAATGGGTACCAACTTTTGTAATATTATCGGTCAAGTATCATAATTGGCCTTTGAAATCTGTTATAATCTTTTTTTATGATTTGCATCATTTTCAATTATACCATAAAAAATCCTTACTATATAAAACAAATCACAGTTATAGATATAAATTAACAAATCATCAATAGAAGAACATATCAATAGTTAATAAAGTATCTTTTTAATAACTGAATATGTATTTTCTTAACTTCTTTATTCCATATTCTATCATTTCCTTATAATTTGCACATTTGGCTTGAATGGAGAGTTGTGAGGAAATGATAAAGGAGACGATTATATTTTAACTAATTAGAGAAGGAATAGGTTGTACTAGTTTTAAATCATGAATTTGAAATATCAATCTTACTTTTTGTTAGTTTCACCAAATCTTTTCTCTAGCGTCATTTATTCTTGTTACATAACTCATTGAGGTAGAGGTCACGACATGACAGTTGTTTCACAATAAATTCATAACATCATTGTATCAGAGACACAGATGATAGAAGAACAAATTTAGTGATTAAAACTTTACATTGAAATCTTAAGCTCAAGACAAGAAAAGATGTTAAAGCAGATGGAAAAAATGTTTCAATTCGTATAAGTGAGGGAGGAATCTTCATCCAATGCTCGAAGAACCCCCCAGAAGTAATTCCAGGAGAGGGAGGGTGGAGGGGGTGGGGGCGGGTTAGATTACTTTCTGAAGTTGGCAAACCTTGACTTTTTTATTTGGTAGAAACCACCACCTAGTTTAATTAATGATACTATTATTGCATTGTGCGTTTGCTTTAATTTTTAAATTTTTTTAATATTTTATATTTATATAAAATTTATTTTATTATTTTATAAAATTTTAATCTTAAAATTATAAAAATACCCCTGAATTGTTACTATTTACAATTAAATTTAATATTAAATTTGGTAAAAAGGTGGGATTTTGGGTTTTTAAAACTTAGAGGGTGGGATTCTGTCTCCACCTTAAACTATGGGTGGGAATAAGTTCTTTGGCCTTATTATTTCCTCAATTCCAGAAAAAAAAAAAAAAAAAAAAAAGTAGATTGACATATCAATGGATTTTGTAGAAGAGTTACCCATTTCAAAGAGACAAACAATGATCTTGGTGATTGTAGCAAGTTGTTTAAATATACTCATCTCATTCCTCTTTCCTATCTATACACAACTATTTCTACTGCTCAAAAAAATTTTCTTGTGAGAACATTTTCAAACTCCATGCCCTACCATGTTCAGTTGTAAGTGATAAGGATGTGACATCCACCAATTTATTTTGGAAATAATTGTTTAAGTTGCACGGGATGAGGTTTAATTTCAACTCGACTTACCATCCATAAACATATGGTCACACAAAGATCATGAATATAAAACTATTGAGATGTACCTTCAATATTTTACTGGAGATTACCCAGAAAATTGTGTTTAATGGCTTCCTTGGGTAGAGTATTGTTACAATACTAGTCTACATGCAACTACTAAAATGACTCTATTCAAGGCTGATTATGGTATACCCCCACCTACATTGCTTCATGGAATAGCCAAGGTGCAAGCATTGGAAGAGGTTTTGTTGGCAAGGGACCATGTTTTAAAGACACTGAAAAGAAATATACAGGTTACCTATGAACAAATGAAGGTTAACTATGATTGAAAACACTCAGCTATAAAGTTAGAGTTTGGAGATTGGGTGTATGTGAGACTCAAGAAGCATCAACAATAATCTATAGCCAAGAGACAATCCAACAAATTAGCAGCAAGGTTTTGTGGCCTTTTAAGGTGGTGCAGCATATTAAGAGGTAGCATATCGGTTAGAATTACCTACAGAGAGTATGATACGTCGTGTGTTGCATGTGTTAGCATTAAAGAGGAAAATAGAAGATCAAATACCTACCTAATGAGCCATGCCAGAATGGGGAGTAACTAAAACCTCAATCTATCTTGGATGTAAGGAAGGCTAGGAAAACTAGTGAAATCTTGGTTCTTAGGGAAGGAAAACCAAGAGAGGAAGCAACTTGGGGTTTTTTGAAGCACATTTAGGTAAAGTTTCCTATTTTAAGTTATCCTTAAGGATAAAGATAATTTTATAGGGGAATAGATGTCACAAACACAAAATAACACATCACCAACAAGAAAATACATCAATAGTGGATAACAAATCTTTTAAGTAATTGAGTAAATATTTTCTTAACTTTTTTACTCAATCAAAAATTTTCTCATTTCCTTTTAAATTGCACATTTGGGTTGAGTGAAGAGTTGCAAGGCAATGACGGAAGAGAGGATTACATTTTAACTGAATCTATAAAGAATAAGTTGTACGAGTTTTGAATCGTGAATTTGAAATGTCAACATCACTATTTATTACTTTCACCAAATTCTTTCTCTAGCGACATTTATTCTTGTCATCCTAGCTCCATGATGTAGAGGTCCTTTCAGGACCACTGCTTCACATTAAATTTGTAACAACCACAAAGTCATCCTTGATTGACCCATCATAATTGCCATTACAATGGTTATAAAACTTAATCCCACCTATGATTTTTCTAAATGATAAATCCTACTATTTAATTTTTAAAAAATCAAATATTCATCTTTTGATTAAAATTAATAGTTAAATTTAATAGTTAATTGTTAAATATTAATAATCAAAGAGATATTTTCATCTTTTTGAATAAAAAATTTAAAAATATAATATAAATTTTATAATAATATTAAAATAAAATAAAATTATTGAAATTTTTTTTAATATTTTTATTAAATTCTTAAAAAATTTTATTATAATTTTAAATTTTTTATTAAAGATATTTTATCATTTTATAAAAATGTTAACATAATTAGATAAAAAAATAGTTTAAATTAAATTCACTTCAAACTAGCTTAAATTTGAATATTCAAATTATTTTAAATTTAATTGATTTATGAAAATAAATATAATCTTTTAACTCAAACTTGGTACATTTAATCCAAGTTCCAATTTAAGGATGTGTTTAGTTTAATCAAATCAAGCCCGATCATCTCCAATCCAATAACATTAAGGATTTGTTTCGTTTGAAAAAATTTTTATTACTAAAATTAAAATAATACGAATTAAAATGTATAAAATAACAATGTATTTGAATAAATTAATATATATAAATAATTATTATATCTAATTAATGATAATAAAATAAAATAACGATATTATTTTTTTAAAATATCATTAATATATAAAACTAAATTTATTAAATTTGAGTATCATTAAAACAAAATTAAGATTATTAGGATAATTTTTTATCAATCATGCGTACGGCCTAATCCACAAGAAAGACGTGGCTGTGGATTAATATTTTAATAAGTCCAGGTTCATTTGAAAATAAGTAATAGGACATTGGAACATAAATATTTATTTCTCTTTAATATTAAAATAAAATAAAATAGAAGCTTTTAAAGGAGTAAAAAAAGTATTTTTATAAAATAAAAGTGAGAATTATTTTAAAAATAAATCAATAAATAATAAAATTATTAGATATATGTCGTAACATTTATCTTAGGTTAAGGATAATAATATATAATAAATAAAAGGCCTTCTAAAGGATTTTTTTTTTTTAAATTTTAAACATCTAAAATTAGCCTAAAATAAAATACAACTCAGAAATGTATGAAATTTAAAACTATATATTTTTTTTCCAAGATTTTAATAAATATAAAATCAACAAAAATGATCTTTTACTATTGAAAATTCAACTGAAAAATCAAAGCAATATCAAAACAGAGACACTTTCGTGCTTTTCAGCTTTTAATAAACAAAAACCATATGCGGTTTTAAACTTAAATGCATGGACAATAATGTAATTACACATATTGTTATTTTGTGAAGCTTTCTATAAATGTGGGAAAATATTTAGACTTAGACTTTAAATTGACTTTCAGGGCTTTATGAGACTAACTCACCCAATTAAAATGCTCCAAGTGGGTATACCCAGAGAAATAGACCTTGACCCTTATAAGATCAAAATAGATTTTTATCAAAAAAAATATATATATATATATATTTTATGAAGAATAATCTTATTAAATTGGTTTATCTTTTCGTATCTAATTAGATCTCTTCCATTCTTAATCAGTATAAATTATATTAATAAAAAATTTAAAAAATGTTACCATTATTAATAACGTCGATGACGGTGGTGATCGTTTTATAAAATTTTTTATAATTTTTAATATTATTTTATAATTTTAATATTATATATATTTATTTTTAATATTTATTATTTTAAAATTATTTTTATTTAAAAATAATAATATTTAATAATTTATTAAATTTAATGATTAATTAATATTTTAGTTTTTAATTTTTAAAAATTTTTCAGATTTATTTAAAAAAACCTGGGGTGGGAATTAGTGGTTTGGCCCTCAAACCATTCGCATCTTTTTGTGAAGCTTAATACACCTTGTTTTGAGTGCAGAATGGGCTTGAAATAATTTTGGTCCACATTAGCTGCCAGGACAGACGTAGCCGTCAACAATAAGATTGATGGTCCTCGAGGGGTTTTTTTTCGTCACAATATAATTAAAAATATTATTATGCCTAAAACTTAGAGAAAAATAATAAAATTATATTATATTATATGTCTAAATTTTGATTATTTAAATTAATTTTCCAAACTCAAATCTGATTTTAACAGATGGATTCTGATCCTGCTACCACCTCATGTTCCTTGCAAATTCTTATTAGGCCAAATGCCATTGCCACCCAAGGTTTGGCTTAATGGCAGGTCCCACGCTAAAAAATTTAAAAAGCCAAATTGCCACCTCTTAGAAAAGTATTTTTATCTTTTTCAATTAAAATTAAAAAATAAAATTTTATAAAAATATTAAAATTAAAATTTAAAATAATATAATTTTAATTTTAATAATTTTTTAAAAAATAAAAAAGGGTAACCACCGTCGTCGATAATGATGGCCACCTCTAACCTCGTCAGATGGTCGAATCTAGTCATCACGATAAATCGTAAAAGAAGAATAGGATAATCTGGATAAACATAATAAAAAAGAGGTGGTAATAAACAAATTCTTAGATACGTTACAATTGTAAAGTTCAAATCATCAATGTATGATTCTTATTTCAATGTCGTTGATTGGAAGCAATTTTTTAGCTTGGAGTAGAGCTGTAAAAATTGCTTTAACAATGAAGGTGAAGTTGGGGCTTACCAATGGGAGATTTAAAATGCCTCTAAAAGGTTTGATTTGAATACTGACTTTTCAATATCTAAATACATCTTTTATGCACGTATTAATTAGAAAATCAATTTTTTTATTTTACACAAACTACATGTAAAGCCCATGCTAATCCACATGCATATAATTTAAAGTAATTTTAAAAAAAAAGAAAAAAGGAATGAATGTAATTGTATTCTATTTATTTTTTTTATTATTTAAATTAAGTTTTCATATATCAGTTAATAAAATCAGAAGGGGGGAAGACGGGGAAGAATCATTTGGCCGAAGAAATAATAGGTAAACCAGAGGGGTAGGGTAAAAAGCAACATTTTCTCTGACGAATTTAATTATGAAAGTTTTATAATTATTTTGGGCCAAAGACCTTTTTCCCACCTATAGTTTGAGACGGGGACAAAGTGTCACTCCCAAGTTTTCAAAAATCCATCTTTCGTTCTCTAATTAGATTTAATATTAAATATATTTATAAACAGTCACAATTCAGGGGCATTTTTATCTTTTTAAGATTAAAATAATAAAATAAATTTTATATAAATATAAAATTTTAAAATTAAAAAAAAATAAAGCCTACCTCTGTTTTGGTCTTACAGACTGTTTTCGACTAATATTTTTGGCCAAAGTGGTTGGATCTAGCCACCTCCACTGAACGGAGAGACCAGATTTGGCATCTTCTATAATCAGGTGGTCGAAAACAGCCATCGGATCCGTTATCGGTGGTCATCACCGTCGGTATCGGCGGTAGTGACTTTTTTATTTTTTATTTTTATTTTTAATTTTAATTTTTAAATATTTTTGAAAATATTTATATTTAAAAATTATGTTATAATTTTATTATTAATTTTAAATTTTTAAAAGGGTATTTTAGTGATTTAGTTTAAAAATTATAAAAAATACTTCTAAGGTGGGAGACTATATTTTTGAAAACTTGGGGGTGGCAGTTGACCGTCTCAAACTACGGGTGGGAACAAGTGCTTTGGCCATTATTTTGAGAAGGCCGGTAATGCCATGCCGCGGACGTGACTCATGAATGTCACCCAGAGTTGAATTGTTTGTTCTTATCAATTTACCATCCATCCATCCATCACTTTCGCCATCAAATCAATCATCTATTCATTCCAGCCAAATTAACTGATATCACGAGAGGCAACTGAAATCGTACTTATGGATATGGTTTCTGTTTGATTCTTGATAGCCATTACACGCCTGGCCTTCTTTTCCAGATTTTATTCCATCAGCTTTGTTTCTCTTGAATATCTCAAATATGCTCCTAAGGTTTTGTTCACACCCCCTTTAAAGAAATAATGCAGGGAATCTACCCTCATTATTAATGCTGTTATTGGGTAAAATTATTACAGTTGGAGGGCATTATGGACATTTCATTAAAAATATTTTCTTAAAATTAACCAGACACAATATAACCTTAAACTAATCCAACAATAATGAAAATAAAATAGTAGTTCGAGGAAAAAAAAAAACAATGAACTATGAAAGTGGGGTTATTAGAAAAACCTAAGGAAAGATTTTGAAATTTTGACTTTTTTTGGGTCTATTTTATTTATTTTTTTAATTATCAGTCAAAAGTATATCTTTGCCACTGTTTGAAAGATCCTTTCTCCAGTTATTCACGTTTCATATATAATCCTTCTTCTCACGATGCCTTTGGAACCATATCAACTGTTTTCTGTTTCCCGAGTTTTCGTATAATCTTTATGATATCCCATAATTCTTAAAAGTTATGAATATGTCCCTGTGATTGAAAATCATCTATAATCTCCCCCCTTTATTGGGGAATTAAAAAAGCACTCAAACCTGGGTGTCATAGGTTAGAAGAAATATAGAAGCTAGGCAAGTCGTATTTATAATATGTTAGTTGTATTATTGAGTTATGAAGCTAATTAAGTTGAGCTAACAAAGTAGTTTCTTCTTTGTGTATAAAGGCTAAAGCATTTTACGATGGTTAGATTTTTAACAAAAAAATAATATTATGTTTTGCCTCTTTTATATTTCTTTTGATGCTTTTACTATGAAACATGATTTTGTCCATGGTATTAGACGATTTGATTCATTGAATAATAAATTCTTTAATTTTTACTGATTTCACAAAACTTATTTGCTAGAAAATCTAAGTAATAAATCGTAAAAAAAGAATAAAGTAATCTGGATAAACATAATGAGAAAGAGGTGGTGATAGACAAATTCTAAGATACGTTACAATTGCAGAGTTCAAATCATCAACGTATGATTCTTGTTTCAACATCGTTGATTGGAAGCAATTTTTTGGCTTGGAGTAGAGCTATAAAAATTGCTTTAACAATGAAGGTGAAGTTGGGGTTTACCAATGGGAGATTTAAAATGCCTCCAAAAAATGCATCTAAATTTGATCAATGAATTAAACAGATCGTATGGTTACATTGTGGATGCTATATTCAATTTCTAAAGAAATGGTTAAGGCCTTCTTGTATGTGTCTTTAGCACAAAAGTTCTAGTCTAAAGCAATTTCATGCATGATGTTTTATTCTCTTCTTTTTTAATTAAATTTTGTATAAACTAGATTGATTGTTAAAGATTTATTCAGTGTAGTTCTTGTTGTACTTTCTGATTTTGTATCTTGTATACTGTTTTAATTATATTCTTTATACTTGTATAATGTTCTGATTCTAATTTCGTAGCTTATAGTTTTCTGTTCTCTATTCTATTGTGTATCCATTAAATTTTTATTTTGTATATTTCGTATAGTGATATATTATTACTGTATCTTCTTATTAGGTTTCTCAGATTTAAGTAAGTTTTAATTTTGTTTTTGTATGCTTTATATAACTATTTATATTTCTACTTCGATAATAGTTTCTATTACTATTTCTATAATTGTTTACGTTTTCATTACAACCTTCATACTTGTTTAAGGTAATTATTCGATTTCTATGATTTCTGTTTTCATGTCTCATTCTATTACTTACACTGTTTCTAAGTTGCTTTTGAATGATCATACTTGTGATTATGGAAAAATATACAGCTTTGGCTTCCTATTCTTTACTTTGTTAATTATTTTGTTCTATATTTTATAAATTTCTACTTATTTTGCTACTCTTGCCTACTACACATTTGTGCATTGGACACAAATTATGGTCTTACGTGCACGGGCCTATAAAACACAACATATACACGCCCATAACTCCTCAAACACAGTCATGTGAGATTGGGAAAGACGTACATCTATGACCTTTAAACACATAGTCATGTCCCTTAAGACACTACTACTTTGGCCTCAATCGTGTATGTGCTTACACGACTATAGCTTACACGACTATAACCATGCAAAAATATGACAATACGATCATGCACTTATCAGACACACAGTCGTGCATCATGCTCTGTTTTTGCAACCTTGCATTTGAAACTTGCAAAACCTGTACCCAAACTCAATCAAATCTCCAATCAACTAATTTTAACATATATACATGCAAAAACTCTCTACTTTAAACACATTTTCCTATCAAATAACGATCAAACATAGCTAAGCATGTTTTAAAATCCTTAACTACATATAAATACATATAGATATAGACAACATGCTTCTACCTCTAAAATCCTACATTTTTTATCATTTTATCATAACCTCAAACTTCCTAAACTCAAAAACATACTTCACTTAACATCCAAGCTGTTTCTCCCTTTCTCTCTAACATCCTATATAGAGAAACACATGCTATGAAAATATAGGGGAACGAGGTTAGAAATTTCTTACTTGAAGCTATTAAAGGTCTTATTCACTCTAACTCTTGTTGGATTCCTAATTGAAATTTTTAGCTTTAGTTGATTTGTCTCTATAATTTAGTTAGGTTTAGCTAAAAAAAAGAAGCAGATTTTGGGTAAACTAGCTGAAAAATGAGAAATCTCTACTTTATATGGTTGCATTGGCATAAAAGGAACACACAGTTATGTTTCTCAAAGACGCATGGTCATATATTTGGATAAATTTTAGATTTTTCCTTCTTTCACATGATATGCACAGCAAAATTAACACACGACTGTGTTCTCGAAGGATGCATGGTCGTGTTCCAAAAAAATCATAGATTTTTAACTTTTTATGTTGTACATGGGAAAAGCCTCCCAAAGAGACCCATGTACATGTTATATAAAGTCTCTAAATGACTATTTACCCTTGAGCCCTCTCAAACATTGGTTCTTACTATATATTCTCTCTTTTAACCCTAATCCATAACCTTAAAGACCATTCTAGCCTTAGGGTATTTTACATAAGCTCTTTACTAACTTAATAGTATCTAAATTCGATTCAAATTGAGACATTGATCATGAGTAGTCTTTAGTAATGCATCATGACCACCTGAATAACAAAATATCAGTGAACACCTTTGAGCTTGATCAACCAAATAGTTATAACATAATACGATCTCTTTATCATCATATCACCGTGTCTCATGAGACTGAGATATAAATTTGTGCCTATTTTAGAAACTTTTCAATACACAAATATCCAAATTGGAATTAAATATGACACCAACCAATCCAACTATAGCTACAATCTTATTAGTTTTCAACACATTTAATAGAGACACTACTCTTGTACTCAAGATTGATGAATCATTTGTTAATTTATCATAACCTTTGTATTGATCATCATGTGGTCAATCACTTACCTTTATAAAACCTTATTTATAGTGGTATATTTTAATGGAATCAAATAACATCACTCTTAGCATAATATGATCTGATAAACCTTCACTCGAAGGATTATATATATCTATTAAGTCATGAGGATTGATTTATAAATACAAGTAGCACTATCTCCATGGGATCATTGTCATTAAGTCTGTCTAGTAAACACAACCATTAAATCATGCACCAATGTGCAAGACCAAACTACAAGCAACATAATTCAACACATGCAAACCAACACCACATTTATATTGGATCACTTACATTGATAATTTTTACACTATCAATCTTGCCCAAGGTTCATAGTCATGTTAGGATTATGAAATGTTCTGGTATGACTACCAATGAGTGCGTATAGAAAGCATGATCAATCATTTGATCAATCATATTGATTTTATTATACTAAAGGCACATTATAAGTATCAAACAATAATATAACTAATGTACCTCATATTATTAATTTAAAATATAATTACAGATTATAGTTGTACACAAATAATACAACTAATATACAATAAATATGTGGCTACATGACACTTACCCTAACAACTACCAAGTATTTATGTTCTTTTGCCATCATTGTTAAAGAGTTTATTATTGTCTCATCTAGTATTGTCAAATGTTCACAACAACCATCTTCAAAAAATTCTCACACTAACCACAAATCAAATTGATAAAACTTGGTTTTATGATCATTTAAAAAAAAAAAAAGGCAAAACTTGGTTAAGGGTAACACGTGGCTACATGACACTTAGCCTAATATCTACCAAGTATCCATGTTCTTTTGCCATCGTTGTTGAAGAGTTTATTACTATCTCCACTGGTATTGTCAAATGTTCACAACAACCGTCTTCAAAAATTTGTCACACTAACCACAAATTAAATTGATAACCACAAATTAAATTGATAAAACTTGGTTTTATGATCATTTTGAAAGAAGGAGCAAAGCTCAGTTAAGCGTTTATAATGTTTTTGTTTCTATAGAAATTGGTTTAGGGTATACAAACCAAGCACCACGATAAAGTGAAAAGAAGAAATATGAGGAAGAATCAAAATTAGAAGAAGAAAACTGCAGAAGATTTACAGTGAAAATTGAAGATCAAGGTAAAATAAGAGTACCTCTAACCGAAAAGAAAGCAAGAATATAAAGAGCAAAAAAGAGAATAAAAATATTAGGAAGCTCTAACCCAAGATGCTGTCAAAATTATCTTAGGCTTTCTGTATGCATTGAGCCCAATGCTCATATGTTTAATATAATTTTTTATTTAATAAAATTACACACTTGCCCTTTTATAATAATCTTTTCGTTGGCAGAGTTATAGTTGGGGTGAAAAAATGTTATTAATTATTCTTGCACCAAACCTTAGGTGGAAAAATGTTAATCACTCTTTTTATCAATTATATGAACAATAATTCAAATAATTCAAATGTTTAGAATGAAATAAGCTAAGCAAAATAAGATGTAAGTAAATCAATATTCAGGAAAACGAATGTCATAGCCAAGAATAAGGTTAAAAATTGATTTATATACATATCCCTTGTTATAATGATTATGACAATTGTTAATATTATTAGATATGGTTATACAGATAAAAGTATTATAGTTATATATAGGCTGAATAACATATTGCAATCCAAAATTTCACTTAACAACAAAATTACCATCGACAAAACTTTTAAAACCTAAATATTCATCTTGCAGAGAGATATTTTTATTTTTTTAAATTAAATTTAAAAATAAATTTTATAAATAATATTAAAAATAAATTGAAAATATAAAATATTAAAATAATAAAAAAAATTAAAATTTTAAAAAAATAAAATAAAAATATAAAAAAACAATCACTGTCATCAATAGTAGTGGCTGCCTTCAACCTCACCAGGTGGTTGAAAACAGTCACCTGATTCTATTGATAGTCGAATCTAACCGTTACGATGGTGGAGGTGGTCAGATCTAGCCACCAATAATTTGGCAGAGACAACCATAGCTGGTAGTATCCGCTATTAGAGAAAGTAAAAAACGGTTAGAATGCTTAATTCTAGTCATTTTCGGCTTTCTTTGATGGCAGATGCGACCAGATCTGTACATCTCTGCTAGCCATTTCCGTCATTGTGGTGGTCAGAAAATCAGTGACTGTTTCTAACCACTTGATCAGGTTAAAGATGAGCACCACCGTTGGCGACGATGACTGATTTTTTATATTTTATATTTTATATTTTATATTAATATTTTTTTATTTTAAATTTGTTTTTAATATTATTTATAGTAAATTTTATTTTAATATTAATATTATAAAAAATATTTTAATTTTTTTACAGTAAAGAGATGGGTATTTGAATTTAAAAGTTTTACATGGCAACATCATTAAGCCAAACCTTGGGTGTCAATAGGTCGTTGAGCCTTACTATGTTTGCAGAGGGGAATTGGGTAATCTACCTAAAGTAGGGGGTTTCCTATATGTCTTTAATTATTGTGACAACTGCTGCTTAGCTTTTGGCAGAGTTGGTATTGCTCTCTCCTGCAGAATCTGTGCGGACACAAAATCGTTTCCCGATAAAGAGTAAATACCATAACTTGGAATTTTCCTTTCCTTTTTGCATGCCAATTGTTTAACTTTAAATCTCGCTATTGGGCCTCGTTTTTTGTTCTACTCAACAAACAAATTTTCAAGCTTCAATGTTGTTAAAAGCATCGTTAAGTTCCCATCATTCTTTCTTGTATTACATTGTTAGACCCCCCTGTGCATTAGGCCTGGATTAAATAAATTTGAAATAAGTTTAATGCACACAAGTTTTGAGTTAATAATTCTAATATTTTTGAGCTCAAACTTGCAAGATGTTCAACCTATTTATCTAGTAAGTTTAAAAAAATTGGATTCGAATTGATTAAATTAATATTATTTTAATCAAATATGTATCAAAATGATTTTCTTTCCTTTCAGCTATTAAATCTAAAATTCAATATTTTTCACGTGTGACATTGCAGTAAAGGTGACACATGTGATAATATGCCTTATTTTTCGGAAAATATTATCAAACAATACTCTTGTTTTTCTTTTATATCTTTCAAAATGTTTCTTTCCATATCTTGTTCAATCCACTGAAACCGTGATGATGGGGTGCCGAAAATGCCCCAATATCAAGGGCCATAGGTGTTACAGTCATTGCCCTGCCATCTAACCTTCTATCTCTTCTTCCATACAGCAATAAAATCTCATAAAAATCATGTCAAATTATCGTAAATGTGTTAAGTAATGCTCAAACAATAAGTTCCAAGTAATTAAGAATAAAGAGGTGGAGGAATAGAAAGATTTGATAGTGATATGCACCTAACAAACATTAACATGTATAGATGGATGTCTATTTTATGTCCCTTGTCTTATATTTTTTAAAAAATCAATTCATTTTTACGAGTTATTTCCATTATATGAATGTGAAAATGAAATTATTCTAAGTTTCTAGCTACGAACAGAAAAAGTACCCGATTTCATTATTTGTTGCCAAAGGACTAAAACTTGGAATGGTTTTATTTTAAAAAAAGAAAAAGTGCACATCATTTTATGCTTCACATCTCACCCCTTATTCTTAGTCTAAATCCTTTAATAAGCATTAGTTCGAACCATGCTAGAAACATGATTCGAACACAACTTATACATTTAATTATGGATAGAGTTAAATTTAAATTAAATTAACTTTAAATTCAATTCAGTTAATAAAAAGTTAAACTTGATTTTAGTGGATTTAACATATGCAAACTTAAACTTAAGTTTAAAATTTGATAAATTAAACTGATTTTTTTAACGAACTTTTTAATATAAGATATTAATGAGTTATTTAACGAGTTTCTTAACAAATTTTTTAACGAGTTTTTTTGATATAAGTCATTAGTGAAGTGGGTTTTAGAAGGTTATTATAGAAATTCAAGCGTTATAAAAATGGGAGAATTTGATCAGCTCCTAAATTGGACGTTGAAATTTAGCACTTGAGTGGCAATAAAAGCGATTTCAGTCATTGCAAAACTTAGCCTTTGGCTACCGTCTGTTGTATTATAGGATTTCATAATTAAATTTTAATTTCTATAAAATGCTTAAAATTAAAAATACATATATAAAAATTCATACATTTGGCCCAAAATCTATTAAAAAGAATGGTTCCTTTTATGAAATCAAATCCAAAATTTCATAGAAAATAATTTAAAGACATAAGATGAAATATAATGTTTTATGAAGGCAAAGCAACTTCGATGTTTTTAGGATTTTCTTTGTAGAAATTAGAAAATGAGTTTATATGTTTAAGATATTTCTATAAAAAAAATTATTATCGACACCCCTATAAGGGAAGGTATATAATTTTAACAAAGATAATTTCAGATTAAAGTTAAATGAAAAGCACTATAAAGAATATATTATTTATGGTTCACCCATGTTAACCATCAACATCTCAAATAATGAAAATGAAGGGAAGAATCCTCTAATTTTCCTCAAATATTTCCTACTTCCCTTCGTCTCCCAGTGAAGTAAAGCCAATAAAAAGAAAGAATCAGAAGCTGTTTCACTATAAAGGGGTTCATCTCTTTTTATCCTCAATCTGACATTTGTTTTAACCCACATTCTCTCCGTTTTCCATTGGTGACTTCAGATTCTTTTAACAAAACAACACAAACATCCACGACTCGCCCGAACTGGTAAGTTTAATGCAATTAATTTCTTAGCCAATCCACACTTCTTCCTGCAATATATTGCTTTGGATCTGCAAACAAGTCTTTTTCTTCCTTTTTTTTTTTTTTTCCCATATCTGTATGTGGGTTACTAGGGTTTTTTTTCTCTGATGCTTTCTTTATTTTTAGTAAAATGGTGTCACTTGTACCGTTGACTTTTCTCTCTCTTTCCTTTATTTTGCTTTCCACAATTGCTAATTATAGAATCCTTTGTTGCTTTGCTGTTTTCGCTGGTGGGTTTGTTTTGTTTGATTATATGCTGGCTAATTATTAGCTCTAGCAAGCCAAAAGAAAGCTTTTGTTTTTTTTTTTTTTTTCTGTTTCTGTTTCTGTTTTGGTTTGGTTTGGTTTGGTTTGGTTTGGTTTGATTGTTTGTTGTTGTTGTTGTTGTTTATATTTGATTTTTGTTTTAGGAAGTTAAACTTAGTAAGAGAAGGAAAAAAATGGTCAGAGAGAAGATTCAGATCAAGAAAATCGACAACGTTACGGCGAGGCAGGTGACTTTCTCCAAGAGACGGAGAGGCCTTTTCAAAAAAGCCGAAGAGCTTTCTGTTCTTTGCGATGCTGATGTTGCTCTTATAGTCTTTTCCACTACTGGGAAACTGTTTGAATTCACCAACTCCAGGTCTCTCTTTGTCTCTTTACCCATGATATTTCGCATTTTAGTTTAGATCTTAAAATATTTTAGGAGGAATATCAGATTTTAGTGGAATATAATGAAGTAATAAAATATTTATGTGGTAAAGGAGGATGACCTGCAACTTGATATGACAGCATTGGAATTATAAATACAGTCTCACCACCAGTCGATGAAAAATTGTCTGGCCTATATTTGTTTGAATTACTCTTCTTGGTAACTTACTTCCGCTGGATAAGACATTCAATATCAATTGTATGGTAGTGTATAAGAGATAATATGTTGTGTTTTTATATAATTTTCTTACTTGTAATAGTTTATCCGTAGAGTTCTTAATGGAGTTGGAGATTCTTGGGATCTTAACTGTTGTTTTAATGAATCATTATATCAGATGCCATTTTTCCGGACTAGTTTTTTAAGCAGAGTCAGATATTCCAAACGCCTTTTTCTGCTGTCTTTCGTGTACAGTTGCTTTATTCCAAGCATTTTTTATCTGGAGAAAATGTTGTAAATACATTTTCATTGTTATATCAGTATTTTGATGTTAAAAGGTTTAAATAACTTAATTGTCTGTATGATTAGATTATTGGAAGTAGAAGTTTTGAATATAAAAAAGTATTTTGCTATCATATCCATGTAGAAATAAAGACACTAACTTAATGCCTTTGTTCTAGAACTGCATTTTTTTTTTTTTTTTTGGGTTATTTACATGGAATATGTTGGATTGTCTTCATAATGGTATAATAAAAATCAGTATTACAATTGACTTCTAAGTTCCCCGAGAAGAAATGCTAGCAAGGATGTGTAAAACTGAAATTGGAGATTAGCGGAAAATTTTGTAGGTGACTCAGCTAATCACCTGACTACAGTCTTCTTAACGTTGAACTGTCTTATAAGTCTTAAGATTTTAGTTTTCGTTGGCTTGTAATTTTCATTTTAGTGTATGAAGAAGAATATATTAGCATTATAGGTGGCTGAGTACATGAAATAATGAGAAACGAAATGGACATGGTTGAATTGTCTAGAATGAGAAAATTTGATAATAAATGTCTTAAATTAGAAATATGGTTCATTAAGGTGTTGCTTTTGGCCTAGTTTTTAATGAAAAGTCATATATTATATTGTAATTATTGATTACAACAACTCTTTTGTGTAGGATAACCAATCTTGATGTCATATTTTTTCTTAATATCAATTTAGTTTCCTTTTGTTGTATACTTCAAATCTTTACCCATCTTCTGATGTAGGAGATCATCTTGGCAGTAAAAATATTATTAACTAAAAGGAAATTATACAAGGCGAAAGTTGGACCATACCACAAGACAAACCCCCAGGTTACGGCCTCCAACCACCAAGCAAAGCAGCCATCTAAAATTCAAATTGAAAACTACATCATCCTCTCTTGAATTTCTATTTTTAAGATAGAGCATCAAAATGGAGTTCAAGTGAGGCAAACGCATCCCTCCAACCCAACTTGTAAATGACTCAATCTCGTCTTTGAAAATGCATTTAGAAAAGCCCCATCATTTGGCTGTTCTTTCACTTTCTTTAGTCGTATTTCCCTTGGATAACTCAACAGCTTTATTGCTTACTAGGTTTTTTATCCTTCCCATAATCCCCTTGTTTGTTTGCATTCCCGGGGAAATTCTTATCATTCCTCTTGGTGGCTCCCAAACCGAGTTTTCAAGTTACATTGCTCAATCTATTATCCTTCCACCCTTTGGGGATTCTTTTAATATATCTTTTCCAAGTTTGCTCCCTATAGCTTTTTCTGTTTATTTCTAGTATGCTCCTCCAATCATGTTTGTTATACTCACATTGAAAAAACAAATGATCAAGAGCTTCATTTTCCAAATTACACAATAAGTAGCCTGATTTGCCAAGCCAAATCTTAACAACTTATCTTTGGTCGTAAACTTACCTTTAATTGCCATCCAAAGAATCAAGGAGTGTTTTGGAATGTGTTTTTTTGAGCAACCCGAATCCATTCCACTTCATCTTTTCCTTTTTAACCCTAAACTCTTTGCCAGCCATTTTTATAGAGAATTCACCATTTTCTTTTTCGTTTTGTTGATCCAGTAAATTTTGTCAAGGTTACACGCATCTGCAGGGGGGTTTTATTTACAACTTTTTTCTAATATTAATTTGAGTTTATTTATATTTTGTATTAATTCTCGTCAGTTTGGTATCTTTTATGTTCTTCTTTGTGTTTCTTTTGGCAGAAGCTAGACATGTGAAACTGTTTTTTCCTTTAACGACCAAGTGGTGGCATATATTTTGTAACGGTTTAGCATCTTCAAAATATATAGATTGCTAAGATTATTGTCATTTAAAAAATTTCTAAAAGATGCTTTATGGATGTTGCGATGCACATTTCTTAAATTCTTGACTGAAATGAGAATGAATGTTCTTTCCGTCTCTATCCATGCTAAATTAATCACCAACTTCCTAATATTTGCCTGTTTGAACGTTTGATTGCCTCTAGCTTGTATGATATTATGTGAATGTTTGCTTGTCTGGTTATTGACATAATATTCACTGAACTTTTAGCGTTTGAATCAGCCATAAAAAATCCGTGAGCCTAAATCCCAACAGCATGTTGAATTAGCCTAAATTAATTTGCCAGCTTGCATTTAAAGAAAAACGATTTCCTGTATGTCATGTATAGTTAAGAAAGCATATGTGAAATGCTTGAGAACTTTCTCATTGGCTCATTGTAGTACATTGGATTAAAAAAGAAAAAATGTGCAGTGTATAGAATTAAATGTTTAATTTATGTGAACCTCCTTCCATTCTTACTAGTTTTCTTTATAGCATTTCCACATACCGAATGATTCACTTTAGCTATTGAACCTTCAATAAGTGACCTCTTCTTCAATACAAAGTAGGGTTACTTGTTTTAGTCAATGTCATTAGTTATCTTATGGTGGAAATTGTCATAATACTCCTGCGTTATTATCAGTGGAGTGTTCATGGATACTTGTGCTTAAATTCGTTTAACTACAAGTGATGATGGAATTCTGCTGAAAAATAATTTTTCCTTTCAACAATCAATGAGGTAAAAGAATGTTATGTTCTTCTTTCTTCCTTGGCATTGAAATCTATCTAAAATATATTTTTTCACTGTAATACTTGTCTTATCTGTGCTTTTAGAATGGATTCACAACCAGTTAAATGCATTTGCTATTTTGTATGAGCAATGCAGTAACTGACCGTGTGGTACCTGTTCTTATGAAGCATTAAGGAAATTATAGACAGGCATCGTGTCCACTCGAAGAATCTTGAGAAAATGGAAGGCCCATCACTTGAATTGCAGGTCTGTGAAGTTCCTTATTTTATGAAATTTTCTTTTCTTTTAATTATTTTAATTAAAATTTTTACTGTATACCTCATATGTGATCAACTTTCTCATTTCTCATATGTGGAAAATTATTGTTAATCCACTCTTTGGATTCTAATTGTCTAACTACTACTAGCCGGAAGCAATTTTCTTTTAGGCTTACTGAAGCTGTTATAATGTTTATCTTTCAAGATACTTAGCGTGAATTTATATTTTTCTTTCATATTCTTTTCTGTCGTGGCCATTTGCTTCCAAGCTTGTTGTACAACATTAATGATTAATGATATAAATATTTACTTTAGGTTCTGTTTTATCTTCCTCTATATTGGTTAATACTAGAGTCATTGTAATACTAAATTTTATTTTCTCAAGCTTTTGTGATCAAATTTGACATTCCATTTTCTTTTGCTGCCTTCTATAACATATATATATATATATATATATTTTAGTTAGTGGAGAGCAACAACTCGGCCAGGCTGAGCAAGGAGATTGTAGAGAAAAGTCAGCAGCTGAGGTATGATTTGGTTTGTGTATTGCTTTAGTGGTTGAAGTGTGCACACCGAAACTTAACCCCATCTCCATATAAAACAGGAAGTTAAGGGGAGAGGAGATCCAAGGATTAAACATTGAAGAACTGCAGCAGCTCGAAAAGACTCTTGAAGTTGGATTGGGCCGTGTGATTGAGAAAAAGGTTTTACATGTAGTGCTATTTGTCTTCCCCAATTCTTGTATATGACAATGTTGGAGTCATTTGTAATCTAATTTTCAGGGTGAAAAGATTATGAAAGAGCTCGATGAACTTGAACGAAAGGTGAGATGCCTAAACTCAAATATTTATCAGCTGTGATCAAATATTTATCAGCTGTGAAGGAGAATATTTTTCAACATAGTGAATGGTACTCTAAATGTGTTAACTTGCTGCATGGATAAATGTTTGCAGGGAAAGCAATTGATGGAAGAGAACGAGCGTTTGAAGCAGCAAGTATGAAAACATGGTATCCTGTTGCGTTCTCTCATATGATATTTTGCTATTGCATTTATTAATTAGAATATACCTGAAGGTGGCGGAGATCACCCACACTCAGAGACAAGCAGCGGCTGATGACTCCGACAACATGCTCTGCGAGGAAGGCCAGTCATCGGAGTCTGTAACCAATGGCAACTCGGGCCCCCCTCATCCGGATTCCGAATGCTCTGATATTTCTCTCAAGTTGGGGTGAGTTTAAGCAGGCTCATACATAGCATGTCCGGCTTTCTTAGAAAAATAATCAATGGATGGAAAGATGTCTTCGTTGGATTCTGGTATATTTTTGGTAATGGAGTGTATTAATTTATGCAGCTTACCATATGGGGGTTAAATGGGAAGCTGCGGAAGTTGAGCTTAGATGACGCAGTTTTGGACACTGGGGACATCGTAGTTTAACTAAACTTTAATCTAACCCAGGCCGTATAGTAGGTCAGTAGTTAAGAATTATTGTGTAGCTAATTGCATGCAGATTATAGGGAACATCATGCATGAAAGTCCATATGCTCTAGTATGAATGTAGTTATTATTGGCGGTAATCTGTGAAACGCTGTGCATTGTCTTTATGTTTAAGAAACTTTACATGAAAGATGGTGTGTGAAATTGAAGTCACAAACGCTGTGCACTATCTTAATGTTTAAGAGATTTTACTGGAAAGATGGTGCGTGAAATCAAAGTTACAGTCCCGGTTTGATGGATATGTTGGGGTGGATTGAAGAAAAGAAATAGGAGCTAAAGTAATGTATATGCTAGCAGACAATGGAGAATTAGGCAATTAGAGATGCCTCCAGAGGATTCGCGGAAAGAGAAATTAAATCAACCTAGCGATGATTTTCCTCATTCATTCTTCACGTAACATAAAGGTTGTATGGTAGCATGATAACAAAAAACACATGATATGGAACCAGCTTAACAACAATCAAAACAAACACGAGATGACAATTGTCAATGCGTTTCATTTTAATTGAATTTGCTATTTGATCACTTGCACGAAAAGTCTCATAATCTTCATGTCAGGTTGGATTCTTTTTACCTGTATGACCTCCTAGCATCTTGTTTTATTACCTTTTCATCGTCAGCTCGTTTGTATCAAATTGCTCCTCTTCTGAAATAGGACCTTACCCTTTAGCTCAAAATATGGAAAAAGACGGGTGAATTTCCTAAAGAGAACCCAAGTGGAATTTGAGACAGGTAGGCTTTCCCATTGAACTAGAGTTTGTTTCTCAAGGTTGTGAGAAAGAGAACAAGGGATAACGATCAATGGCAAACTTTGGTAGAGTAAGACTATGGAAGGTTAAATTTTCATGAAACAATTTCAAGAGACACATGAAATATTGGATGGATGCAGGAGCGCTCTGGCATATTCAATTTATATGCCATAAGGCCAAGCATTTTAAACGGAGCATAGGCGTTGATTCAAGTTGGAACAAGTCTGGCCAGTGAGGGAAAGTTGCCTATATGGATGGAGCTTCAGCAGAATACTGTCACCCATATTGAATCAACACTCACGCCTCTTTTGATCTGCAAGTTGTTTCATCCTGTATTTGGTGTTTGCCATATTAATTTTGCGTTAGCGGAGGACAACATTTTGTTGTTAGTGCATTGTATCCATGGCTTTCATATTAATGCGTGGACCATCATACGAAATAAGAGCTGGAGTGCGACCATATACAATCTGGAATAGTGAGTAAACCGTCAAAGAATGATACAAGAGTTGTAAGAGTGTTCTACCCATGGAAGAAATTACACCAAGTATTGAGGTGATCCATGGCATACCATCAAAGAAATTATTCCTACCCTCTATTAGTTACCTTAGTTTGATCATCCATTTAAAGGTGATGTGTCATGTTGAAGTGAAGCTTCGAACCAATCAAGTGAAAAGCTAAAGCCAAAATTGATTTATAAAGATATTTTGAAATTCCATGGAGTTGATATATTCTACAACAAAAAATGAGAGCTACCTTGGTGATTGTGACTTGGGTAGTTAATGGCACAAAATGGGTATCGTTTAAAAGTCATTGACCACTACCATGATCATTGTCTTTCCTTCTAAAGGTCGAAGACCAATTACAAAATCCATGATCAACTTATCCTAAACTGTTGAGAGAGTTGGCAAATGTTGCAAAAGACTAGTTGGAGTCAAAGTTTGGTATTTTGTGTAGTAACCCCCGCCACAGGCTTACTGTGCGCAACTGTTTAAAAATATATAAATATATATTTTATATTATACTGAAAAGGCGCCTGTGATGGAAATCCCTACAATGAAAGAAAACTTAACTGTTGTTTAAGATAACTTCAAAATCACAATTTCTTTTAATCATGCGGAAGCTGTAAATATAAATATTATAACAAATTAAGAAAATAATAACTTTTTTTGAAACTCTCAGGCTGCTCATGTATAAAAATATGTTATCCATACAGTGTATACTATAGTATAATACACACACACACACACATAAATACATGAGGAAAATATAATCAAAGCATGCGAGCCCAAAACATGCTATCTGCTGTCGAGCCATGTTCCCAAAATCTGACAGTTACGTCGCTACTGCTCAGTCCCCAACTCATTGATCTGCAAAGAGAAAGGAAGGGAAAAGGGTAAGTGACAAAATCACTCAGTAAGCATTTCCTATCTCTCACACAGATAGGTCATCAAGCACAAGCTGATCTCAAGTCTTAAATCTCGTTGTTCTCTGCTTAACAATTTTCTTATTCATTTTTTTTATCTTTTATTTTTTTACTTTCTTTACTCATTATGTTTTCGTGAATGTTCTTGTCTTTCTCTGTCTTATTTCTCATGAATGTTGTATGTATGTTCTGATGTCATGTAAATGCTCATTAGTAATAAAACTTGCCATTGGCCTTGATTTTCTGAAAACTCATTCTTTTCTGAAAACTCATTTTTTTTTGAAAACTTATTCTTTTCTAAAATCTCTTTCTGATATAAAAATTTTGATCCAAAGATCCTGTATATATACATATAGTATAACTGAAAACTATATCAGAAAGTACTATATCTTAAAATAACTTTGCTATGCTGGTTAGACTGATGAACACAAGAATTTGACACCTTGACCGTGTGAGCTTAAACCTATGATAAAACTACTCATGCACGACTATGTCCTTTTTAGCGGACAATGGTTTCCCTCTTTAGTGGGCGTGCAAACTCACAGATGCTCCATCGTATCCACCCCTAACTGATGTTTGAAACATCGTATATCTATACTTTTAAATCATACTTTTGGATCATTAGATCCATTTCGAAAAACATTTCATATGGCATGCCATGCTCAATGCTTTGATAATCATGCATGATATGATGTTATATCTTATTATTCTTTTGTTTCTCGTGCTTGGAAATAGCTTAAAGTTGCTTAGATTTGCTTATCTTTGCTTTAAATATGCTTAGGAACAGTTTCTCTCATTTTCTTAAGGCACACGGGCGTGTTATGCTTGGCACATGGGCGTGTATGAAGGCACACGGGGCCGTGCCCAAGCCGTGCCCTTGGGCGTGCTAGCTTCTGAAAAATTTTAACAAACATTGGCTAGCCACACGGGCGTGTGGTGCAAATACACAAGTGTGCATCTGAGGTACAAGGCCATGTATCACACTGCACGGGCGTGTAATTGCCTCAATACCATCCAATGTCTTTTCTACACAGGTGTGGAGAATTGGGATTGCACACACGAGCGTGTGCATCAACTTCACGAGTGTGTGCTTAGATTTTCATATGTACGCAGGCACCATGTAAGGCCATGTTCATGCAAAATTGAGACCACACGACCGTGTGCTCTTGGGTACACGGTTGTGTGCTCAACCCAAAAACTGTAAAAAGCATCTGAAAACCCAAAAAATTCCACTCAAACTCATTCAAATCTCAACCATTTCTCAATCAAGCTTGCATACATCAAATATACATGCCAATAAACATCCTCATTTCATTCATTCAACATTAAGCATGCTAAAACTCATTCATTTCTCATAAATCCATACCCAAGCAACAAATCATCACATATTTCATAATAATCTCATAAATCATCATACATTATCTCATTTCATCATGAAATCACAACAACACACATCCATAACACGCAGTAACCATCCAAGAAGCTCAAAATTAGAGGAAGCATGCTGTAAACCTAAATGAAAGAGGTAAAGAAATACTTACCTTTTACCATTACGTTTGGATCTCTCTCTCTTGAAGCTCTTGGATCTCTAGCTGGAATAATGACTGTTAGCTGAACGGATTTTGGCCTAGGGTTTACTGAAAATAGAGAAAAGAAGAAGTTGAAAGAAAATAAGCTGAGCGAAAATACCATAAAAGAAACATTTATCACACCTTTCACCTGACACATGGGCATGCGTCCAGGACACATGGGCATGCGTCCAGGACACACGAGCGTGTGCCCCTCAAAAACTCACATCTCTCTCTCCTTATGCCATACATGAAATATTCTTCCCAGAATATCCATGTATAAGCCACGAAAAGCTTCTAAAAGACTCTTTTACCCTCAAACCCTTTCAAATTTATTTTCTATTTGAAAATCTCTCTTTTACCCTTAGTTTTAGAGCCTAAAATGAGAATCCTACCCCTTAGCTATTACATTTTGTAACCTAAGAGACATGACAAGTTCAAATAGACTCTCAAATAACTTGCATCAAATGCCTCCAATAATACCAAGCTAACACTTGAAGTAATGTCTTACGCACACCTCCATGGCCGCTACTCGGTGTTGAATGAAATTCATGCAAAATACGTGCCTTGAGTTAAGAGTTTGAGGGTAATGCAATTCTTCCATTCATGAATAATAAACCTCTACACCATAAGCATTGTGGTAATCCCTTAGTTTTGCAATAATAGAGCGGATAGGTTGTTGCAACTCTAAATCATGTTGTATTTCCCCTTTAATTCCTTCTACTTGCATTTGCCTTGTCTATTAGCCTCAACAAAGCGTTTGTTACCATGTTCAAGGTGCTTGGAATACACTTGAAGACCCAACAATTTCACTAAAAATTTTATTGTTCAAGGATGGATAACTATGTTCATAAGTTCTTTGATACTCCATTGATCAATGTGAATAATGAATTGATGGCCTAAGAGATATTCACGTAATTTGGCTAGTGCTTTAGTGATAGCAAACATCTCTCACACATGTTGATGCTTGTTGTATTCAATTATTCAATTTCTTACTAAAAAAGGTAAGAGGGTGATCATCTTTGGTCAATACAAGACCAATTACCATACCAAATGCATCAGTTTTAATAGTAAAAGGCTTGGAAAAGTTTATGAAAGCCAATACTAGAGCACGGGTTAAAGCTTGCATCAATTAGAAAAAAGCAACATTAATAAAACTTATCCTTTTAAAAAAGTGAAGTAAAATCATTTGCAATTTGTGTAGAATATCTAACAAAGCTTCAATAATATCCAACATAGTTGAGAAACCCCATATAGTTGCTTGACAATAATTGGTATCAGTTAGTTAAAAATGACTTGAGTTTTCTCTTCTTCTGGTCAAACACTTTTGCCTTGAACCATATGCCCAAGATGATGTAATTGTTTTCCTAAAAGCACATTTAGACATCTAAGTAAAAATTTGATTGGTTTGAAGGTAACTTAAAATCATAAACAAGTGCTTAAGATGGTCAATCATGTTATGGTTGTATATCAAGATGTCAATGAAAACGATGACAAAGAGATGAAAATAAGGCTTCAAAATATTTTTCTTAATGCTTAAAAATATTGTTGGAATGTTGGTTAGCCCAAATTGTATCACTACAAATTGGTAGTGGCTTTCATGGATGCAAAATGCAGTTTTATGAATGTCCTCAAGAGCCATTCAAATTTGATGATAGTCTACTCATAGTTATAATTTTGAAAAAAATGGTTGTGTTGAACAATTCATCTAACATTTCATCGATAGTCAAATGGGGAATCGATTTGGAATAATGGCTCAATTGAGGGCATGATAGTACCATGTGTTATCCTTTTTCTTAAACAAGAAGAGCAAGAGAGGAATATGGCTATAACTTGGACGAATTATACCAGACTCAAGCATTTCATTAACCAACTACTTTATCTTTCCTTTTTGAAAGTGTAGCTAATGGTATGGATGCACATGTACAAGCAAGCTCATGTTACAAAAGCTTTACTGGTACACGCCCATGCACAAACAACACATGCCCGTGCAAGGTTGTAGCATCCTAGATTCTGAAAGCCTTTTCGGTTAGAGTTTCGGGGTTAGAAATCGAATTCAGAGAGAGATTGAGAGTCTGAATAAGTTCAGGGGTGAGTTAGTAAGTTTTCGAAGCCATGTGGCTTCCGTTTGAATCCTTTCAGAAGGATTCGATCAGGCGAGTGAGCAGGAAATAAGTGATGCTTATTTTCCCTGGTGCACGCCCGTGCGTGGCATAGTATATAAGTTGATGTGTGGTAAGTCCCACATCGCCTGGGAATGGGCCTTTGGTGTGGTTTATAAGGGTGTAGGCACCCTCACTTGGCAAGCCGGTTTTCCAAGTTGAGTTCTACCTCGCCCTGTAACATATCATAAGTGAGTCGTGAGCAATTTAAACACTTTTCTCACCCAAGTTTTGTAGCATCCTAGATTCGGAAACCCTTAGGGGTAGAGTTTTGGGGTTAGAAATCGAATTCAGAAAGAGATTGGGAGTCTGGTTGAGTTCAAGGGTGAGTTGGTAAGTTTTCGAAGCCATGTGGCTTCCGTTGGAATCCTTTCGGAAGGATTCGATTAGGCGAGCGAGCGGAAAATAAGTTATACTTATTTTCCCTGGTGCACGACCGTGCATCATTGGTGCACGCCCGTGCGTGGCATAGTATTTAAGTGAGCCGTGAGTTAAGTTCATTTCTTTACTCACCCGTTTGCATTTTAGCCATATTCTCTCTTTCATTTCAGTGTCTCCCGTTCCTAGAGAGGAGACTCAGCAGCCATTAGCTCCCAATCCGATTAGAGAGCCAAGAGATTAGTGATTTGAAGCTTGGTTTCAAAGCATGGAGAGAGGTAAGTGTTCCTCACTTCTTCTTGCATTTTCCCAGCTTGTTTGATGAATGTTGATGCCATGGATGAATTTATTGCATGCTGATGAATGTGTGGAAGGCTTATATGTGATTGCATGTTGATTTGGTTGATAGATTTCCACCCTTGAAGCTTGCATGTGTGTATGTATGGCTTTAGATAGAGAAAGAAGATAATCCCATGGTAAATCGTGGAATGATCGATGCATGTGGTATATGATGTTTGAACTGTGTTATTTGGGATGTGGATAACATGTATTTGAAGTGTTATTGTGAATGAATGTGATTTGGTTGGCCATTTGTGCATTTTCCGAGCGGTGCTTTGTTGAAGAACCAGACGCACGACCGTGCGCCATTATGGCACGGCCGTGAGCCTGTGTTTCTCCAGATGCACGCCCGTATGCACGACCCATGCACGGCCAGAAAATGTGTATGCACGCCCGTGTGTCCGCTTACGCACGCCCGTGCATAGGCAATTTCAGTGACAATGAATAGTAAATTCCCGAGAGTTACACGACCAGGCGCACGACCAGTGCACGGTCCCGTGCGTCAGGGTGCACGCCCGTGCACATTTCATGCACGCCCGTGCATCAGCAGAATTTCAAAAAAATGTTATTGAATGGGAAATTGAGCATGCGAATTCAGAATAAATATTTAATGGCTTCAGATAAGCATCAAATAAGCATGTAATGAGTTAATAAGCTGCATATGCATGTCATGGCATTGCATGTAGCTTCAGAGAGGATCAGGGGATCCGAATTCAGCAGTATTCAGAACCCGATGTACGGGTGAGAGTATAGGGTGAATAGAGGGGGCATCTGTGGGAATCAGCCTTCTGACACCAGTCAGAACGCTGAGCAGTGTTTTCAGATTCAGTTCCTGACACCAGTCAGATGATTCAGCAGCATTTCAGTTTCAGCTCTCTGACACCAGTCAGATCGTAGCAGTGCAGATATCAGATTCAGCTTTCTAGCCGGTAGCTAGAATGGTTAACCCACATGGCCAGAATGCCGAATCCCTGTATTACCCAGTCTGATCAGCACAGCAGGTACCCGAGGGTACAGAGAGAGGTATTCAGATGCATGCATCCAGTTTTCAGTTAGCATGACATGACATACACATCATGACATGCATCCATATGATAATAATGAATGAATGAGATATAGATAACAGTTTCCAGATTCCAGCAAGCGCATAGATGTATGATTAGGGCCGAGGCCAAGGTATGTGTTTGTTTATGTGATTGTTGTGCTTGCTTGGGTATTGAGGGAAGTAAGGAGCGCTTACTGGGTGATCTTTATCACTCATCCCCCTCCTTCTTCCAGTTTTGCAGGTGTTCGTGCTGGATTCGAGGAGCGGTTGGATCGAGGCTAACGGAGAAGGCATGCACACACACCTCAATCAGTGTATATCAGTTTTGGACCTGTGTGGTCATTGTTGTATATGTTTCGTATCCAGATGTACAGTATATGTATATGATGTAGGCCAGTGGGCCCTTGTACAGAACAGTTGTATATTTCAGATGTATATATATATATATATATGATGTATATTCAGATGAGCTTCCGCATGTATAGAAATGTAAAGCATTGTACAGTTTCAGTTATTTTATTTTCGTAGGATTTCCGTCGCGGGCACCCATATTTTCAGATGATTAATAAAAGCTCCCCAAATATTGTTATTATTCAGCACAGCAGGGGTGCTCGTTGTAGCATCCTAGATCCGGAAACCCTTAGGGGTAGAGTTTTGGGGTTAGAAATCGAATTCATAAAGAGATTGGGAGTCTGGTTAAGTTCAAGGGTGAGTTGGTAAGTTTTCGAAGCCATGTAGCTTCCGTTGGAATCCTTTCGGAAGGATTCGATTAGGCGAGCGAGCGGGAAATAAGTTTACTTATTTTCCCTGATGCACGACCGTGCATCATTGGTGCACGCCCGTGCGTGGCATAGTATTTAAGTGAGCCGTGAGTTAAGTTCATTTCTTTACTCACCAATTTGCATTTTTGCCATATTCTCTCTTTCATTTCAGTGCCTCCCGTTCCTAGAGAGGAGACTCAGCAGCCATTAGCTCCCAATCCGATTAGAGAGCCAAGAGATTAGTGATTTGAAGCTTGGTTTCAAAGCATGGAAAGAGGTAAGTGTTCCTCACTTCTTCTTGCGTTTTCCTAGCTTGTTTGATGAGTGTTGATGCCATGGATGAAGGTATTGCATGCTGATGAATGTGTGGAAGGTTTATATGTGATTGCATGTTGATTTGGTTGATAGATTTCCACCCTTGAAGCTTGCATGGGTGTATGTATGGCTTTAGAAAGAGAAAGAAGATATTTCCATGGTAAATCGTGGAATGATCGATGCATGTGGTATATGATGTTTGAATTGTGTTATTTGGGATGTGGATAACATGTGTTTGAAGTGTGATTACAATTGGATGTGTTTTGGTTGGCCATTTGTGCATTTTCCGAGCGGTGCTTTGCTGAAGAACCAGACGCACGACCGTGCGCCATTATGGCACGGCCGTGAGCCTGTGTTTCTCCAGATGCACGCCCGTGTGCACGACCCATGCACGGCCAGAAAATGTGCATGCACGCCCGTGTGTCCGCTTACGCACGCCCGTGCATAGGCAATTTCAGTGACAATGAATAGTAAATTTCCGAGAGTTACACGACCAGGCGCACGACCAGTGCACGGTCCCGTGCGTCAGGGTGCACGCCCGTGCACATTTCATGCACGCCCGTGCATCAGCAGAATTTCAGAAAAATGTTATTTGAATGGGAAATTGAGCATGCGAATTCGGAATAAATATTGAATGGCTTCAGATAAGCATCAAATCAGCATGTAAT